>NW_013659557.1:70831-85872 GCF_001077635.1 Thamnophis sirtalis | reverse complement strand
ATTTATTTTTAATTTTATTTGTCGCCCTGTTGATGACGTCAGCTACGCGGTTTCGTCGAGCGCGGTTTTGTCGTGCCACGCACTTAGTGACCATTGAAAGTTACAATGTCGCTGAGGAAAGTGATTTATGACCATTTTTCACACTTATGGCCGTTGCAGCATCCCAATGGTCACGTGATTTACATTTGGATGCTTGACAACTGATTCACATTTATGACGGTTGCAGTGTCCCGGGGGTCATGTAATCCACCTTTTGTGACCTTCTGACAAGCAAAGTCAATGGGGAAACCAGGTTCAATTAACAACAGTGTTACTAATTTAACAACTGCAGCGATTCAGTTAACAAATGTGGCAAGGAAAGTTGTAAAATGGGACAAATTCACTTAACAAAAGTTTCACTTAGGAACACAAATTTTGGCCTCAACTGTGGTTGTAACTCGAGGACTGCATGTATATATGTGTGTGATAGATAGATAGATAGATAGATAGATAGATAGATAGATAGATAGATAGATAGATAGATAGATAGATATAAAATGAGAATAAGAAGTTTTAAGAGATTCTGACAGAGGTACCAAAGTTCACTGTAGCTACAGAAAGTTTTCTAGGATTCTTCAGGACCAACTCTGCAACTGCAACATGGCCTGCAGGAAACAGATTATTTGCATATACACACAGGGCGATGTGTACAGGTAGTCCTCAATTTGCAACCATTCATTTAGTGACCATTTGAAGTTAAAATAGCACTGGATGATTTATGACTGTTTTTCACATTTACAACTGTTGTAGCATCCCCATGATTACGTGATTGAAATTCAGCCCCTTGGCAACTGGAATGTATTTATGATGGTTGCCGTATTCTGAGTTCATTTTCACCTTTTGTGACCTTCTGATAAGCCAAGTCAATGGGGAAGCCGCATTCACTTAACAATTAGTAACTTAATTGTTATTAACTTAACAATTTTGGTGATTTGTTGAACAACTGTGGCAAGAAAGGTCGTAAAATGGGGGCAAACCTCATTATTGTTGGGGATAATATGCTGATTCCGTAAACTGCTTAGGGCTATAAAGCACTTTGAAGCGATATATCAGTCTAAGTGCTATTGCTATTAACTGTCTTGTTTAACGATGTACATTTTGGGCTCAATTGTGATCATAAATTGAGGGCTACCTGTATTTGTATTGTTTTGGACAGCCTCTGAAAGTGGGAAATGGGTAGCACTACTATTCAATAATTCTGCCTCTTAAGTAAACGGGCAGATCCAATCAATGGTAGAGATCAGACCCAATGTTCTTCAGCTGTATAATGCTGCAGAGACAAATGCTCTCCTCACTCTATTTTACTCAGATTTTAAGCCACTGAGTGAGGTTGTTGTCTAGCCCAACTGATGACACTTAATAACACATTTTTGGCATTACATTAAATAATTGTTGACATTGAGGGGCCACCAGAGGTCTGATGACTATTAGGCTTGGGTTGTGTAGGAAAGGTTCAGTTATAATCCAAGCAAGATGGAGTGGTTTTGATTTCAGAACATGAATAGACATGATATAGACATCAGAACATTCTGGACATGAATTCAAGATGGGCTCATAGTCCTTGGTGGAATTGACTAGTAACATTGTGACCCTCCTAGATTCACAGCTCTTGTTCAATCAGCAGGTGGTAGCTGTGTTTAGGACGACTTTTGCATATCTCCATCAGCTGTCATTTACAACTGTTGCTTCAATGTGTTCTATGTGGGGTTGTCATTGAAGGTAATTTAGAAACTACAGGTCCGAAATATGGGTGACTTCAGATTTTCCAGTTGTTTTATGTATGCAATTCAAGGTGTTAGTTATCGCCTCCATGATTCAGCACATGAATAAGTGTAGGATTATATATTCTCAATAATATTTGCCCATCCAACCAGATCTGGTAAATTGGCTGTCTTCAAGTCCTTTTGTTCAGGGAATGCCATATCCACTTCACCATGAAGCTTGTCAATTTCTGCCCCCCCCCTTCTGTAGAACATTAATTCCTCCAGATAACTGGATGACCCCTTCCTTCCAGTTTAGGAAAGCTATTAAAATATAAATATTCTATCAGGTCTTGGGAGTGGAATGTTGTAATTTTGAATTGTTATACTGTAGTAGTGAAAGGTCTTTTGTTCTATTATATTATTTTGTTTTTATTGTGTTCTTGGTGTAATACAGATGGTGTTTCATTGATTTATTCTTTTCAATGTACTGTTTTCTACCCAATTTACAGAAGTTGGAATGTACTTCACTCAGTCATTAGAAGTATCAGGAAATAATAGCCCCATTCTCCCCCTTTTCTCAGCCTGCTCTCCAAATAAGTTATTTGAACAGTTGTGTGGTGACCCTATTCCTACTGAAAATGGGGAAAGAAAACCTTCCCATGAACACAGATATTCCTCATTCAAAGCCTGCTGTTGATAGCAATCAGCTAATCCTTCTAAAGAAAAGGAACTAGGCCATTCACCAATCCTGTAAACAAACCCATGCCTCACCAGTTTCTCCTAGCAGGCTTACAAAATTACGGTTGCCTTATTTGGCTACATTCACCCAAAGCATTAAGCAATGTATGGTTTTTGAATAAACCACAATCAGATGGATTAATGCAATGTGCTAAATCACAAAAACAAGCACAATTTGGAAGTATCTTGGCTTAGTGTATTGTATGAACAAGCAGAAGTTTCGCATAATTTTAAGATTCAAGAAACTTAGCTGAATACATATGCATATTTTGTATAATGTATCCATTTAAGTTGGAAAACAAAATATATTCGACTGGGGTTTTCCAGGCAGAATTTTGTGAGTACATTTCGGGGAGAGCAACACATTACTCCAGGTTAATTAGCAAGAAGCACAAACATCGAGCTATAAACTTCGCTACTCTACAGGTGACAATCCTTCCTATGGAATGAATGGAATGGAATGAAACGTGTTGAGTTACTTACGGAGTAAAACATGCTTTTCTAAGAAGACATCTTTTTTAATCGGATTCTGCACTTTCTCCATTCCGAGAAAAGTAAATACTGAATCACAGTTAGTTACCATTTCTGAAACCCAGTTTCGTTCAGTTCCCAAGAGGCTCCCGCCTCCCTCACCTTCATTAACCCCTCCCCGTTTAAAACAACCATAGAGCACGCCCTTGCACAGCGCCGCATGTATTGCATCACGCATAGAAAACATCAGAGCGTTCCCTACAGGCACTTCCGGCCTAAAACTCGACTTGGTTTCCCCCCTTTTAGCCGCCGATGTAACAAGTACAGTACAGTATAGTATAGAGAACCACCATAGAGATGAAAGAAGCTAGAGGGGCACCACCGGGGCTCATAGACACTCCCGTCCTATGACGGCTTCTAACCTCCACCGGAAATTCAGGCTGCATGTCACGCTCTCATCATTTTCCAGCTCTATGTTGCCAGGTGTAGGGAGGAGGTGGAAGAAGAGGCGGCCCTATGAGAGGCGGCGGCGGAGCAGCGCCCCGCAGTGGAAGCGGGAGGCTTCGCCGTGACCGAGGAGAGAAAGGGACGAGAGAACGAGTAATGGCGGCCAGTTAGTGGTGGGTGACTGAGCTGAGAACGAGGAGGGGGAGCAGCAGCAGCAGCGCTCCGCGCCTTCGGGCCCTTGTCCTTCGGCTCAGCGGCAGCGTCGCTCCTCGCAGCAGAGGCGGTGGAGTCAGCGGCAGCGCCGCCCTTCCCGGGGTGGCTGCAGTGAGGCCATGGTGAACACCCGAAAGAGCTCCCAATCTCAGCGTCTCTCCGGGAAGGCGGCGGCGGCGGCGGTGGTCCCGGGGTCCAGCAGCCATTTCATCTCATCCAGGACCCGCTTGTCTAGGACTAGTGCCAAAGCGGCAACGGCAGCCGCGGCGGCGGCGGCGGCAGCGGCGGCCGGTCAGGATGAGGACTCGGTCCGGGTAAGCCGCGGAGGGCGAGGAGGGCGAGAAAGAGGGGTGGGCTTGACGGGACAAGCGGGGCCTTTTGGAAGAGAGTCCGAAGAGCTCGGCGGCTCCAGTCATTTGACGGGCGGCTTGTGGCGGTGGTTGGGGGCGAAGGGGTCGCCGCCGCCGCCGCCACCGCCGCAAGAGAAGCGGAGCGGCGTCTCATTGTCTCGGGGCGGCCGTCAAGGTTGGAGTGTCAGCGGCGGGCTCGGGAAAGAAAGGGGGGCTCCTGCTTGAACGGTGGTATGAAGGGAGAAGAGGCTCTCCCGCTGTGGATGAGGGGCTTCCGAAGCCCCGCGGGAGGGGGGAAACGGAGGGGGGTGTCTTGATTTGGAAAAGGACGCCCTCGGGTTGGAGAGCGCTGGTGGTTGTGGCGGACAAGCGCTGGGGAATGTTTGCCAGAGGGAGACGTGAGCGGCGAGGGAGCGCTGCGCTCAGGGAGAGAAGGGGGGGGGGAAGCAGGAGAGGGAGGCGGGCTGCGATTGCGAGGGAGGTCATTTGAGGTAGGGCGGCTTAAGAGAGCCTGAGTGTAGCCGGGAAAAAAAGAAGAGGCTGGCGGTCGTTGCAAGTGCGGGAGGAGGAGGAGAAGGAGAGGCAAAAAAGGGACGGCCTGGCGCGGGCGAAGAGCGGTGGCGGAGGGGAGAGGTTTGCGCAAAAAGAGGGGATTTGTCTGGCTTTGAACAATTGACAAGACAGCGCTACAAGAATATGTGTGGGTTTCTCTCTCTCTCTCTCTCTTTCACCCACATTTCTGTGTCTGTTGTGCCAGGCAGCCAGCTGGGTTTGGAGCAGAGCTCCCTCTCTGGTTGAAAGTGGAAGTGCCATTTGAAAGAAAAACACAAGTGACTTAAAACTGCACCAACTTTAAGTAATTTGGAAGACTTTCTGTTTCCCCCCAAACGCTATTATGTTTGGAATCTTTTTTCAGACATCACTATGACCACAGTGAGCCAACATTGAGATGGTTATTAAGTGAGTTTTGGCTCGTTTTTACGGCTTTTCTTGCCTCGGTGGTTAAGGGAATCACTGCGGTTAAGCATGGTAAATGAATCTTGCTTCCCCACAGTCTTTGCTTGTCGGAAGGTCACAAAAAAGTGATCCCATGACCCTGGGACACGGCAGCTGTCATAAGTATCAGTCAATTGACAAGCGTCNGACCCTGTGCTGTTCCATTTTACAGGGCATTGATAGCAATCTAAAGAATGAAACAAGCAACAAGACAAGCTGTACTTATTCATCCCATTTGAGAACTAATTCGGTTATATTTTAATAAAAAATTTTAACGAGAGCAACCGGGAAAAAAAATAATCCAAATTATTTTTTTCACCTCACCCCCAAACCTAGAAAATGAAGTTTCTATTTTTAAAAAGTTATCAGCACTTATGCTAATGGATTTTTAAATTAAATAAACCCCTCTTTCCGGGATCAAATTACGAAAGATAATTTCTTTGACTTTCCTTCCAAATGAGGTTACCTTGTCGTGGTTTTTTTTTTCCTTCCTCCGAGAGAAAGAAAAAGGGAAGAAAGAAAGGAGGGCGGGGGGGGGGGGAAGAAAGAAAAAAACCCTCCACGTAATCTGTGAAAACAGGTTAGAATTACTTTGCATGTAGGTCACTGATATCTTTTGGCTGCAATCTCAATTTAGGGAGATAAGATAATTCAATATGTACGAGGCTGCTCGCAAACAGCCTTTGAGCTGCTGTTTCGAAACCATATGTTCTTACAGACACAGGTTGGGGGGTGGGGGGGGAGAAATGGAGATATAGCACTGACTAAACGCTAGAAAAGGAAACCTCTTTTGTAAACTGAAGAATAAGCTTGATGTGTGTGCGAGGAAATATCCTGTAGGATAAAAATCAGCGATAAGGAACAAATGTATCCAATTCCTGCAACCGTTCTTCATAATAGCCTCCTTCTGTTGGATTGATCTATCCAGGGGTGAAATCTCATTATTTTTTTGCCAGCGGTTCTGTGGGTGTGGCTTGGTGGGGGTGTCATGTGACTGGGTGGGCGTGGCCAACTTTTTAAAGCATTTTTTTTCCTCTACCTATTCACCCGAAACCAGCAGGAAAAAAATGCTTTGAAAAGGGGGGGGGGAGGTTCTGATGATCACGCAGCTCACAGCTGATCCAAATGATCGTCAGAACCGGTTTTTTCCACTTTTTAAAGCATTTTTTTCCTACCCGTTCCGGCAAATCTTAGCATTTTTTACTAATGGTTCTAGAGAACTGGTCAGAACCAGTAGCATTTCACCCCTGGATCTATCTATCATTAATCTCTCCCCCCCTTTTCCTCTCTCTCTCTCTCTCTTTCCCTTTCTTTCTTTCTCTCTCCCTCCCTCTCTATTTCCCTCTCGCTCTCTTTCCCTCTCTCTCTTTCCTTCTTTCCCACTCTTTTCCTCTCTTTCCCTTTCTTTCTTTAACTTTCTTTCCCTCTCTTTTCCTCTCTTTTCTTCCACCCCCTCTCTTTCCTCCCTCTCTCTTCCCCTTTCTTTCTCTCTCCCTCACTCTCTCGCTCTCTATTTCCCTCTCGCTCTCTTTCCCTATCTCTTTCCCTTTCTCTCTCTCTTCCTTCTTTCCCTCTCTTTCCCCCTCTTTCCCTCTCTTTCTCTCTCTTTCCCTCTTTCTCTCTCTTTCCCTCTCTCTTCTCTTCCCTCCCTCTTCCCCCCTCTCTTTCCCTCCCTCTCTCTTTCCCCCCTCTCTCTTTCCCTCTCTCTCTCTTCTCTCTCTCTTTCTCTCTCTCTCTTCTCTCTCTCTCTCTTCTCTCTCTCTGCACAAATTTCATGTATTTTAAAAAGCGGCTTCAAATGACTTAGCTGAGCTGATCTCCCCTTATTTCAGCATGAGAGACTCCAACCAAAGGCATAACATTCAACTTTCGAAATGTAAAATTCTCTTTTTCATGCATCTCGCTTTAATCCCGAATAGGTACTTAACAAGGACCTCTTCATGGCTCAGAAGCTTCCCAGCCATGCTCCGCTGTGGAGTCCAGGGCTTTTTTTTTATCAGCAATTGAAGGGAATAAAAAACAGAGAGAATAGAAGGAAGGTCAAAAGTTCCTTTCCTAATAGCCTAAGCTGAGTCTCCGGCTTCTTTTGGGCTGTTAAGTGCAAGGAACTGAGTGTATTCTACTATGAAGAAAAGATTTTTAAAAGCTGAAATATTTTCCCCCAAGCTACTAAGCCCGGCTGAACAGTATTTTATTTTTAGTTGAACAAAGGAAAAATTGAAAATGAGATAGATAGATAGATAGATAGATAGATAGATAGATAGATAGATAGATANCTATCTATCTATCTATCTATCTATCTATCTATCTATCTCTGTCCATCCATCCATCTTTATCTTGGTTATTAGCTCAAAGTCATTCAACCAGCTTTCATGCCTAAGGCAGGACTAGAACTCACTTTCTCCTGATGATTGGGCCTAAATCATCAAGATGGTGACCAGATCTCACTGTCTCCTGGTCATTAGCCCAGAGTTACCTACCTGGCTTTCAGGACTAAGGTGAGGCTAGAACTCACCATCTCCTGGTCATTGGCCCAAAGTCACCCAACTGGTTTTTATGCCTAAAGTGGGACTAGAACTCGCCGTCTCCTGGTCATTGGCCCAAAGTCGCCCACCCGGCTTTCAGGACTAAGGCGAGACTAGAACTCCTGGTCATTGGCCCAAAATCACCCAACTGGTTTTCATTCCTAAGGCAGGACTAGAACTCACCGTCTCCTGGTCATTGGCCCAAAGTTATCGACTCGGCTTTCAGAACAAAGGCAAGACTAGAACTCACTGTCTCCTTGTCATTGGCCCAAAGACATCTAGTTGGCTTTCATGGCAAAGGCAGATCTAAAACTCACCGTCTCCTGGTGACTGACCCAGTCACACAGCTGGCCTTCATGCCTAAGGCAAGACTAGATCTCCCAGTCTCCAGCCTGATATTTTAATTATGGCACCAAACTCTCTGTGTACTGATACAAGAAAGTATATAATATCTTAATCATGCAATTCTATCTTCCTTGACAGATATCACAACGCCATTAACAAAAAGAATGATTTCAGTGGTGCTTACCATTTTTACCTTGGTTTTTTTTTTTTAGTATTTTTGTTCTGTTGTTGTGCTTTATGTTTCTCATTAATTTTTGTTTATTGTTGGCATTTTCGTTATTCAACTTTTTTATTTTTCTTTAAAAAAAAAACACAAATATGTCATCATTTGTCAATCATTAAGACATTGAAGTACAATTTTTTTTTNGGTTGTAAAGGGAGCCATGCTGGCTCAGGAATTCTGGGAGTTGAAGTCCATAGGTTGTAAAGGAAGCCATTCTTGCTCAGGAATTCTGGGAGTTGAAGTCCACAGGTTCTAAAGGGAGCTATGCTGGCTCAGGAATTCTGGGAGTTGAAGTCCACCGGTTGTAAAGGGAGCCATTCTGACTCAGGAATTCTGGGAGTTGAAGTCCATAGGTTGTAAAGGGAGCCATGCTGGCTCAGTAATTTTGGGAGTTGAAGTCCATAAGTCATAAAAATACACAAGTCATAAAGGGGCCATTGTTTTCCACCTCACTACCATATTTTGTTGATTAAATTAACAATTATCTGTGAAATTGGTTCTCTTTCTGGCCTGTTTTCCTGCATCTGACATGTGCTGGAAATTCCTGTAAGTCTCTGGTAAGCGATTCCTAGTTAAACCCAGATCCTAAAATTTTGTGCCGAAGGAGAATAATTGGGTGGGGAATAATTACAGGACAGCCAGAGCACAAATACAGCTAGTGAGTTATTAAAGTATATTAAATATGAATTAAAGATAATTGCCTAAAATTGAAAATTAAGAGCCAAAGGCTTGCCGGATATCCCAGGACGCTGGCGTTTAGCAGAGAATGTATCATTGGGGGAGTCCTAATGCAGAAAGCGTTTTTGGTTTTGATGCAGAGTTAACAGAACAGAATAAAAGAGTTGGAAGGGACCTCGGAGGTCTTCTAGTCCAACCCCCTGCTCAAGCAAGAGATCCTCTACCAATTCAGACAAATCTCTTCTTGAAAACCTCTAGTTATGGAACATCCACAACTTCTGGAGGCAAGTTGTTCCACTGATTGATTGTTCTCATTGTCAGGAAATTCCTCCTTAATTCCACATTGCTTCTCTCCTTGGTTAGTTTCCACCCATTGCTTCTCATCCTGCCTTCAGATCCTTTGAAGAATAGGGTTAGGACATTTTTAAGTTGCTATGGTTGAGAAACACTATTCTAAATTTTCCTCCCTCATAAATATGCTTTCATTTTGACAGAAATACTTTGATTGAGGCAACAATATCCTGAGTCCCCCTCAAAGGCCACTCAAGCTTCAAAAATGCACAGCAAAACCCTCCCGAGGCATTTCAGATGGATTCATTGCATTCCCCCCCCCCCAACAATTTTGCTAACCGGAGCAATACTAACAGGGCCAGAAATCTGTATGACCGTGTAACCTTTTCTAATGATTTGCCATGGCCGATAATGCTGGCAAATTAATATTTCTAATCTTACAATTAACCTGTCACATACCGTGTTAATACTGTAGCGATATTTAACCATCATTGCCGTTTAATACCAAATCTCAGAGACTTTATATCCCAGTATAGAAATAGAAAATTATCTATCTATCTATCTATCTATCTATCTATCTATCTATCTATCTATCTATCTATCTATCTATCTATCTATCTATCTATCTATCTATCATCNCTCTGTCTCTCTCTCCCTCCCCCCCCTCTCAGCCCAATCTACCTCAGAGGATTGTTGTGAAGAAAATAGGGGGAGGAAGGCATATTGGTTATGTTTGCCACCTTGAGTTAGGTACAAAATAATACAGGTGAGATAAGAGTATATCAATAAATACAGAAGGCTGTAGCATGTAATCTGTATTCTTTATTCTCATTTTTTGTTCTCAACCTACACATGTCCAGGGAAGCCCACTCCAAAGTTTAAATGCGGCCTTATCCATCGCCCCTCCCTCAAAAGCCGCTCATCCGGAGCGTGATAGGCAGAAAGTTATTTCAACAACCCGCCAGATAAAACCCACTTCAAACTACCTTGATCAAACTGCAGGCTCACCTTCCTGTTACCCCAGCTTCCTCCTGTCAGGCCATATGCAGGCCCTGTTACCAGGGGCAAAAGGAGTTTAAGAAAAAATAAATAATGAAATAAAATCATTAATTCATTCACCAGAGCAGTTGGCATTTGCTCTGGGTGCCAGTCTGTAATAACATATTGATTCTTTCTTTGACGAAGAGAGGCAGGGAGGAGGGGGGAGAGGGAGGAGAAAGAGGGGGGGGGGCTGCAAAAAGAATAAGGAAAAAGTTTGCAAGCAGCCTGTCGAAGAGCTGGAAGGCGCTGCTCCCCCCCTCCCCTCCCTTCCCCTCCCATTTTGGCAAAACCTTTGGCGTCGGGAAGCAGAAGGAGCATCCAGAGGTCTCCGACGTTTTAAACATTCAGTGTGACCATCTGTCCCCGACAAAGTCGCGGAACAGAATGAGCAATTATGGGAGCCCTTTTCAAATGGAAGTCAGCGGCTGCCAGGGCGCCAGATGCCAAGAGGCAGCGGGCCAAAGTGCAGGCAAAAAAGGAGAAGCCGTGCGGCTTTGGGACGGGAGCAGGGGGGGAGATGGGATGGGTCTACCTGCGCAGGTAACGAAGAGAAAGGAACGCTCTAACTTTCGGGACGGAGGTACCCACGCGGTGTTTTTTTTTTTAAAAGATAAGCTGAAAGAGGGGTAGTCGTTCGAAATATGGCAGTATGGGAGGGGCTGCCAAAAAGAAGAGGGGGGGGGTCAACTTATTTTCCAAAGCCCCAGAAGGCAGAAGCAATGGATGGACACTAATCAAGGAGGGAAGCAACCTGGAATGAAGGAGAAATTTCCTGACAGTGAGGCCAATTAACCAGTGGAACAGAAGTTGCCTCCAGAAGTTGTGAATGCTCCATCTTTAAGAAGATGTTGGATAGCCATTTGTCTGGAACTGTATAGGGTTTCNGAAGAAGAAGAAGAAGAAGAAGAAGAAGAAGAAGAAGAAGAAGAAGAAGAAGAAGAAGAAGAAGAAGAAGAAGAAGAAGAAGAAACAACAACCAGGAGAATCATACTCCTCATCCCTATCAGTCTAACATCACACAAGGAAGGAAAGTTGAGCAAAGCCTCTTTTAAGGATTCTGCTGTAGTAGGACTTTGATAAGAAAGAAGGGATATCTTAAAAATATTTAGTGCCAAGTTTTAAAAAAAGAACTTTGTATAAGTCTATGAGATAACCATGCAATGCTCATTTTGGCCTTTTTCCAAAATTGCTGCATGGATTTTCCTAGACTAAACAACAAGCAACCACAGAAGTAGATGAATCAGAATTGTCCAAGGTGAGGATAACTCAGGTATGTTTAACAACAAACAAATTATCTTCCTCTAGGAATTGCTGCAACTGGAGAACATATTTTTTTATCCTCAAAAACAAATCAACAGGTGATTCTCCCATTATGTATAGTTTTTAAGCTACTATTCAAATATAATGGTGCTTGACTAATAGAACCAATCCTTGAAATTCTAGCTATTGCAGCATCCCACAGTTATGTAATTACAATTTCCAATGTTCTCTGTTGACTTTCCACAAGCAATGGGAAAGCTTGCAGGAAGTCAGAAGTTACAGTCAGGTGAGATCCTTGCTTAATAACCCATGAAGACTTTGCTTAATAATGACAACCATAATTGCCAAAATTGCCATTAGTAAGTGATGCAATCATGTGACATCATGCTTTCTAACTGTATCTCTTAGCAACTACAATTCTGGTCCCAATTGCCATAGAAACGCAAGCATTACCTGCAGTTATATTAAAAGGTTACATTAAATAGTTACATTAAAAGACTATCACCAAAAGGAGTGCAGAGCAAAACAGAAGTTCCTTAAATATATCTCTTCCTTTCAGAAAAGTACTAAAACCCTCCTCTTACAACTCAGTTGGCTAAAATCATTTGCTTTGTTAAACAAGCAGTAGTGGCCAGGTCAAACAGTGATAAAATTAGAATGTGCATGTCATTTGCATGACGGCAAGTAACCGTCATGACTGGGGAGGTTACTGTTTATTCAGGACTAACAAGTGGATTGCAAAAGGCTCAATGACCACTAGGTGTCAACAAAGAGATACAGAAAGATCTGACAGTTGTTGCCATCTAATGTGGATTCAGACAACAGTCCTAATTTAGGGGAATATATAGACCCAGCATTGACTCTTCTAGCATCATTTGTAAAGGTTATCAGATTACATTATTGTAATACTGCAACTACCACTTTCTAGCACATTTATGATAATCAGTGCACTTGTTGCAAACCAAGATAGAAGCTGATAGTCACTGTCTTAATAGTGTTTGCCCATAATTTCTTTTCCTTATGTAGACAAAATAAATACAGTACACAGCTATTAACACATCTGTTTTTAAAGTACTTGATAACTTGTTTGAGCCTAGACCCAAGCTGCCTCATTTCCCAATGTAAGAAATGATTTCTTAACACACACATTGCAGTTTTTTCAAAAAAAATTAATCTGAATAAAATCAAGCAAAAACTGTTTGCCAGGTTTTGGATAGTGTTGTAAGCTAATCATTCTCTCCAGGTTCCTAGTACTAAATTATGGAATAAATTAAATACATAATTTGGTGGTGTCTTTAAAAAAAGGTAATTACCAGCTATAATCCATGGAACAGGGCCAGTTAAAATTGGGCCTATATCAAATGGAACAGATAAAACTCTTTCCCCAGTGAGTCAGTTTTGAGAAACCCCATTTCACATTCCAATATTTTAACCTGGTTTAGTAAGAGATTCTGTTGCATAATCTGGTGCTTTCCCCATATATTTGGACTACACCTTCTAAAATTCCAAACTAGCATGGCAAGTTCCTTCATTAGCTGAATTTTATCAGATCCATTATGCCAAAAGCCCATGCTAACTTTGTGATCACCTTTGTATAGTCAAGCATGTATCCATAAGCATCTTACAAAACATGGTATCTAACATACTCCCTTCAAAATAGAATGCTTTATTCATTTGTGTTTGTCATTAGCCTTGGGAGGCTTTGCACAATAGTCATTTATTAAAGTTTTCTTCTTTGCTGCACTTCTATATGTAGACCTAGGAGCAGAAAATACAATTAGTTGTGAAAATATGTATTGGCAATGCAATGTACTTATTGAACAGAGTCTTGCTCATGTATAAAGATGGCTTTCTCAGTCGACTTATCTCAGTTTGACAATGCATTCCACATTGCTATTTTACAGGCATTTTAGTACCAAATTCAAATACCTTTATTCACCAGGCATTTACATTTATGCAATTTCTAACTTGCCCATTCAGGTTTAATTTCTTTTGATTGTTTAATACTTGTGTTATTGCATTCCATTAAGTTTTGAATATCCACAGGTTGGTAGATGCTCTGTTGGTGTCAGTTTCCATGAAATACAGCATAGAAACTCACAATTCATTATGTTCTTAGTAATTATGGCATTACATCAGGATCAGATTCATAGCTACCATTGTTCCATTTGAGTGCCTTAACAATTAAAGAATGAGGAAATGAAGAAAGCATTCACCTTGGGCTGTCTATTGAGTAAAATATTTAGTTACACCAGGAATTTTACTCCCATAACCTGGAATAGAAGATTGATGGGACTTTGTTGGGAGGGAAAAATAAGTTCTGGGTATAATTAACTTCTAATTTTCCCATTTCTTCTGGACAATGCTGTAATTAAGATAATAAACCGGTTACCCAGATTCAAGAGTTCAGCAGCATACCATTGCAGTACCTTCATCATCAGGAGCTGCATCAAAGTGGAGAATTTTTTGTAATCCTCACCTATAGGCTTTAGGCTAGGATTACACTTAAAAAAATAACTGATTTACCTTGGTTAAATAATTCTACTTAGTCATAACAGCTTGTCTCAGTTAAAAAAAACTGCTGTATGGCTTACAAATTTAAAAAAAAGGCAATCAGGGAGTGGAGAAGGAAAAATAAAGGAGAGTGGGCAATCTGTCAAGGACAGAATCACCCATAAAGTAATATTTACATCTTGCCCAGACTATGTTAATGTTGTTCTTGTTTGAATGATTTGGGTAACTGATTAGCAATTAATAATCAATTGATAAATAATAAATGAGGTGATGTTGCCCTTCAATTCTCTTCAAAGCCTTTTTAAGTCCTCCAGAGCAATGGTGGGTTATGGCCAGTACGCTCCGGTACGGGCATACCGGTGCCTGCTGGGAGCACCAGGTACCATTCCAGTACAGTGCTTCAGAGAGCCCACCTGCCCACCGCCGTTCCTTACCTAAATTTGACCCAACTGGGCCATTTGCACAAGCACACACAGCGTACGCCACCTGCGTGATGCTCCACTGAGCAGCTGGAGTGTTGCAGGGCAGAGGTGTGCACACATGCACAGCGCGTGTCCATGTGATGGACACCCAGCCCCATCACAGCGTACCGGTTGCGACAGGATCTGGAACTCACCACTGCTCCAGAGCCCTCTGAAAATTCCAGGAATAGAATATTCATTTGAATCCTTTCTTATAAGATATAAAACTATATCCTATTTTATTGTTACTTCATTTTAGCTTATCAAGGACAATCCAGGAAAAAGTTATTTGTTGAGCTTTATGTTCATTGAAACTAAACTGTTTCAGTTTAGTTTCAACTAAACCCAACAAACTATACTTTAACTAATACATTTTGTGCCTTGAATAAGTTTATATTTCAACTGATTACTTTTAGTGTCTTGAGTAGAACTCTAATTGAACTGATTAACTTTAGTGTCTAGGAAGTATATCTATATAAGAATAGATCTAGCAGATTGCTTCAAATGTACTACATTGGATGTTCAATAGCCCTCATTACTTTCTGTTAAAGAGGACTCTGAATCTCTAGTTGCAGAGCAGATATCAATTCAAACTATTTGGAAGGAAATCTTATGCCCTGAGATTTATAGATACAGTAAATAATTAGTTAGAAGTTTAGAGGTTTTATTCAACTTGTATGCCGCCCTATTCCTGAGGGACTCAGGGCGGCTAACAAAACCGAAAGGGAAGGGGAACAATACAAAAG
>NW_013659557.1:51359-61777 GCF_001077635.1 Thamnophis sirtalis | reverse complement strand
TCGTCGCGTTGTGATGACGTCACATACGCGATTTCGTCGACCGCACTTTTGTGGAACGCGCTTTTGACGGGTCACGCTCTAGCCTAACCCTTTGGCAGAGCTTGTGGCCCCTAGAGAATGATCATCAAATATATTTATTTTCTCCATGCATGTTGGCTCCACAATCCCCAGGGCCAAAATCTATATTTCTAGAATCTTCTCTAAACCCCTCTAGAAACAGACCTCTGGTACACAGGTAGTCCTCAACTTAGGACCACCGATGGGAAAAGAATTTCCACTGCCAAGCAAGGCAATTGTTTAAGTGAGTCATGCCTGATTTTAAGACTCCTTTTGCCATGGTTGTTGAGTGAACCACTGCAGTTGTTGAGTGAACCATGCACTAGTCCAGCGAATCTGGCTTCTCCCATTGAATTTGCTTGTCAGAAGCCAGCTGGGAAGGTCACAATGGCAACCACATGATTCCTACATGCTGGTTGCCAAGCAATCAAGTTTTATCATGTGACCTTGGGAGATTCTATGATATCATAAACTTAATGATTGGTTGTAAGTCCCTTTTTTTCAGGGCTGTTGTAAGTTGAAACGGTCGCTAAATGAATGAGTGAAGGCAAATATATGTGTCCCAGGATAGTGTTGCAGGATCCAATCTGGGTCGATCACCGGGACCAGAGGTTTAGTCTTACAAGGTTTTGGACTCATGCTGGTTCCCATCCTGAGGGAACTTCTCTCTCACCAAAATGTATGATGTGTGAATGTGTGACACATTCTGGGGAGAGAGAATTTCCATCAGGATGGACTCCAGAAAGCTCAGAAGACTAAACCCAGGGGTGGGCTACTATGAGTTTGCGCAGGTTCGGGAGAACCCGTAGCTAACGTTATGGCGGGTTCAGAGAACCTCTAAATCCCACCCCTGGATGGCCCTCCCGCCCCGCCCCTCCACTCCCACCCTGCCCCTCCCAGGAGTCTCCACGCAGCCTGTTTTAGATGTCAGGTAAGTGCAGGGCCCGTGCGGAGGCTTGGGGAGGGGGGAAAATGGGCCTCCCGGAAATTCCGGAAGCCAGAAATCAGCCCGTTTCTGGCCTCCGGAGGGCCTCTAGAGCCTGGGGAAAACAGTTTTCGCCCTCCCAGAGGCTCAAAGAAAGCCTTCAGAGCCTGGGGAAGGTGAAAATGCCCCCCCCCCCCTTTTGGTGCAGGAGGCCAACTAGGCAATGCCCACCATGGCCACGCCTACCCAGCAACCGGGCAGAGAACCGTTGCTGAAATTTTTGACTAAACCTCCTGACTAAACCTCTGCTCCCGGTGACCAACTAAGATTGGATCCTGCAACTAAATGAATAGTTGTAATTTGAGGATTGAAGGTAAAGGTTCCCCCTGCACATATGTGCTAGTTGTTCCTGACTCTAGGGGGCGATGCTCATCTCCCTTTCTAAGCCAAAGGGCCAGCGCTGTCCGAAGACGTCTCCGTCACACCGTGGTCATGTGGCCGGCATGATTAAACGCCGAAGGCCCACGGAACGCTGTTACCTTCCCACCAAAGGTGGTCCCTATTTTTCTACTTGCATTTTTACGTGCTTTCGAACTGCTAGGTTGGCAGAAGAATTTTAGGATTACCTGTGCCCTTTTTCCATAATAAGGCTAACCAGATTAAGGCCTGTCGATGTCCCAAGTCGTGTGCCAATAACAACCCCTGTCAAAGCTAGGGTTATAGGAGGCCAGGAGATTAATCCTTCTCCTGCTACTGGCACAGAATAAAGTTCTACAACAGCTTCACAAAAGAGTGGGATCATTCGAGGAAAATCCATATGTCCCTCTCTACTTTCATTTTACTTCCTCACCTGTCTTGGCTGGACATCAAGAATGAAGCAACTGTGTGTTTGCACACTGAGGCGAGCATTCTCCAATAAATGGGTCACTGTGTTGCTGGTGCACAACCCCTAGCGAGGACTCTTGCTTATGTGGACATGTGTCCAAATTCACCCAGAGACAGAGGACAGCAATGCAGCTTGATGATTTGGGGGGGAAAAAACAACAAAAACCACAGAGCCACCTAACAGCCGTTGTATGTGTTTGTCTCCATGACTACAGAAGAGAAGGTGAAGTGGGAAACCCATACTGTAAATTCTCCAAGGTTTGCCACTGTCAAATTTTCCCTGGAGGAGAATTTTTTTGCCTTCCCCCCCTCCCCTCCCCACTCTCTAAGGGAACGGCCTGGATTCCTCTTCGCAGTCCTGTTTACTGCGTTGACGCCAGGGCGAGAGTGACGGTGTGAGTCAGCCGAAGTTCATCTTTATAAAGGGAGATCTGGTCAAGTTCATTCATTGTTAGCGCAGGTGATAGTAGCGATAGCAAAAAGCACCTTTCTCCATTGATGGAATTAGGGAAATTGCCCCAAGACGTGGTCATCGCGATAGGCACAATGCCAGCCTTCTTCTCATGCTACTTCAGGAGTCTCATCCCCGGTCTGGGAACGGTGCTTCTGCTTTTCATTTCCAGGGTGGATCCGTGGCCACACAGGGGTCATGACGTCCAGCTCCAGATAGAAGCTGTTAAGCAGAGCATCCTGGTGAGGTTGGGCTTGGAGATGCCTCCAACCATCCGCGGCCCCGTGGATCAAGAGGAGATCCAGAGGGCACAATTGCACTACCAGGAATTGCTAGCACAACTCCAAGCGAATCGAATGAAGCTGCCACCATCCACCACTCTTCATCTTTTGCGGCCTGAATGTAAGTGTTCATCTTTTTCAGGAGGGTCTTCCATGAATTGCGAGGGGGGGGGCATGTCTTGTATGCCTTTCCCTTTTTCTTGAGAATCCAGTGAATGGCCTCAGCTTCTGCTGCAATGCAGAGGTTTCCTTGAGCAGATAGATTAGTTCTTAGAAAGCAGCTGGTAGGGAGCTTGTAAGGGCTGGGTGCACATATTTTGTGTGTCTACGCCACAGGCTCAAAGGTTGCTTTAATGTTGATTTTCAGAAAATGTCAAAATTGAAGCTGTGCAAAGGAAGAGAAGACAGAGGCGAGAGGCCAGGACAGGTGAAACGCATACAGACATCTATATTTTATGAATGAAGACACGTTGAACATCTCTCTGAATTACTTTTCGTGTGGTCTTCCATTGTTGTTCAGACCAGAGGGTAGGGCATGGATTTAAGGTTTAATAAGGCAGATTTCAACTGCACGTAAGAAAAACTGAAATTCAATGAACGAACCATATACTCTATGAGGTGGTAGACATCCTTTACTGGATATGTTGAAGCAAAGATTACGTGATCATCTACTGTATGTAAGGTATGAAATATGGGTTCCTACACTGACCATGGAGTTGTCCCGAATGGCTCCTTTCAAGCCTGTGATTCTATAATCTTGTCTCAATATTTCATTTTATTTTATTTAACCAAACTTAGATGCTGCCCGTTTTGCCAAAGACTCAATACCCCTCAGTAAAAAAAAAGCCAATATAAAATATTAAAACAATAATTAGAGAAATTAAATTTAGATTTAAAAAATTAAAATCGACCACGATGGAGAAGAAGGGAACAAAATGCACATGAGGAGGGGATGGGGGGGTCTTATTTAATCCATTAAAGGTAAAGGTTCCCCTCGCACATACATGCTAGTTGTTCCCAACTCTAGGGGGCGATGCTCATCCCCGTTTCAAAGCCGAAGAGGCAGTGCTTTCTGAAGACGTCTCCATGGTCATGTGGCTGACATTATTAAACGCCAAAGGCTCACAGAACGCTGTTCCCTTCCCACCGAAGGCGGTTCCTATTTTTCTACTTGCGTTTTTATACGCTTTCGAATTGCTTGGTTGGCAGAAATTGGGACAAGTAACGGGAGCTCACTCCGTTACGCGGCGCTAGAGATTCAAATCCCCGAACTGCTGACCTTCTGATCAACAAGCCCAGCGTCTTAGCCACTGAGCCACAGAGTCCCTATCTAACTCATTAGCCACCTCCAAAATGTCATTTCCCCACAGACGGTCCAGTACTGTTGGCAGAGCCTTGACTTCCAGCCCTTTTGGAAGACCAAAATTTTGTGTGCAGACCTCGGCTTGGGAGGGCATATAGCTTCAAAAGTGAGCATTCTGAGTTGCCCCGACTCAAGTTATAGTGATATCACAATACAATATGTTTGCCTAACAATGATTCTTGTTCCTCTTGAGGACTTTATTTATTTATCCAGCAGAAATGATGCAGGTAGCTTTACAACCAAAACCAAAACCAACATTTAGATAATAAAAAGACATACTATCTTATGCCTGGATCTTGTTATTTCTTGTGTCAAACTGGTCATAAAGTCTGTCTGTCTCTCTCTCTCCCCCCCCTTCATTTATTCATCTATCCTGCCTATCACCGTAAAGCCAACAAAATCAATAATGATAAAAATGCAGCAATTGTAAGCATTGATTTAGTGCAACATGATAAAAATAACCTAACAATGTGTTCGTTATCTGAATAAATAAAAATGTTCTTGCTGGACAATTCTCCCAGCAGAATATATGCATCAAACAGTTGCCATTACAGTTCAACTCAGATAGTGGCATCATCTGAAAAAGTGTCTCAAAGTTTAAGGTGACTTGTGAGCTGACCAACAAGATCTGAGGAACGCTTGCATGAACTGGGTATGTCTAGTTTAATGAAAAGAAGGACCAGGGGAGACATGATAGCAGTCTTCCAATATCTCAGGGGCTGCCACAAAGAAGAGGGAGTCAAACTATTCTCCAAAGTGCCCAAAGCCCACCCACAATTTTCGCTACCGGTTCGTGCAAACCGACTCAAACTGATTGAATATCACCTCTTGTCTGAAGGCAGGACAAAAAGCAATGGGTGGAAACTAATCAAGGAGAGAAGCAACTTAGAAGTGAGGAGAAATTTCCTGACAGTGGAATTAATCAGTGGAACAACTTGCCTCCAGAAGTTGTGAAAGCCCCAACACTGGAAGTCTTTAAGAAGATGCTGGATAGCCATCTGGCTGGGACGGGATAGGTTTTCCTGCCTAGGCAGGGGGTTGGACTAGAAGACCTCCAAGGTCTCTTCCAACTCTGCTATTGTATTATATTGTATCTGTATCAAGAATTTATCCTGGATGTGAGCAAAGGATCCTCCGGTCTAACATTTTGTTCTAGACCAGTTGTCTTTGGGATGCTTAAGGCAGAAATATAATAATATAGTAATGTTGTTCTTATGTTTCCTTATATAAGGAATATACTGCTGACATTATGCATATCCATAACTGTTGACAATTTGCATTTCCCACAAATTAGTCTAGCTCTCCTTTTTTAGTTTAATTTAGTTGCAGGCTTTCAAGAATAGACCGAATGACCATTTGGCCAGAATAGTATAAAGTCTTGAGCAGGGGGTTGGACTAGAAGATCTCTGAGCTCCTTTCCAGCCCCATCACTCTATGTTCCAGAGTATCTGGAAGTAGCAAATTCCACAGTTCAAGTACTGTGTGAACCAAACAACGACTCCTGAACAGCTACTGCACTCTGAGCTTCTATTTTTATGGAGCTATTCAGTACAATCCCTGGTCATTTACTTCAGTGCATTATAATATATGAAGTTTGGACTTGCTCCTAAGCTCCATTTCTCGTATGATTTATACTTCCCACTTTTGTGAAGGGTGTTGTTGCTTCTGAGGCCACTCATGAACTTTGCTTGATATTCCCTTCCCATTATTAGCATTCTCCAAGAATTCAAAGATTAGTGAAGAAGCCACTTGGCATAGTGAGATGGACAGTATATACATTTAAATACGACACTATAAATATTTATTCTTTGTGTCAATCTATAGTTGATCTATTGTATTTTATTTTTTTGAATCTTTGGTTATTTTATCCTTAATAAAGCTTTCCATTTGCTTACTGATTAAGCAAATAAATCTACATTTTAAAATTCACTTTTATCCCACCTTTCTTGTCTTTTATAAAGACAGTGAACACAACAAAACCCTTTTCTTTTTCTATTTTCCTCACAACAACCTTGTGAGGTGGGTTGGGCTGAGAAAGCGTGATGGACTGAAAGTCACAAAACTGGCTTTGATATCTAAGACAGGAATAGAACTCACAATCTCCTGGTTTCTAGACCAGCACTTAACCACTACAGCAACTGCTCTTTCTTTTTCTGTCTCCTTTAGATCTGTTTTCTTTGTTGAAACTAGTATTGTATTGCTGCTACGCAAATACATAATTTAGGTATGTTTGTTAGAAATAATATGAAGGAAACCTGGAGAAATCTCTGAAATTTTTTTTTACCCCATCTACCCCTCATCACTCCTGATTCTCAAGCATCCTTTAAGGAGGCTGCAGCAATGAAATTGATTAATTTTAGGGTAGGGGGCTGATCTTGTATCTCTTGGACTGCACGTAGCCCTCCCCCCAAAAAAACCTTCGCTGCAGTTTCTGCTATCAAACTATATTTTTGTTTTCCCACCAAATGGATGATTATTAATTACACAAGGATATAGTGAAAGGAGTGACAGACTGTAGCGTAGGGCGTCTGCGCGACACTCCGCCGAGCAGCTGGAGCGTGATGCCTCCATGACGGAGGCGTCGCGGAGCATCGCAGACAGTAAGATGGACGCTGGGCCCCATTGCACCATATCAATTGCAACAGGATCTGGAACTCACCCCTGTTCGGTGGTCATATGACTGTGTGGCCATGGCCAACTCAAGGTCACTCATGTCGATGGGCGCTTTGTCTTAGCTGTTACTAAGTAATAAGGGTTAACAGGAGAGGCAGTTTCTGTAAGCAGGTCAATAAAGATTAGGCTAGAAAAAATGTTTCCTTCCTGTCTTCCTTACAGGATTAGCCCTGTAAAGTGGAAAAAACCAAAATGAGATTTCTTCCAAGAACCGTTTCTCCGAACTGCTTAGAAAGTTAACAACCGGTTCTCCTAAATAGGTGCGAACTGGCTGAATCCCACCACTGGTAATAAATAAATAAATATAGTGTAATTAATTAGTTTAATTGTTTTAATATAGTGCATTACACTTAACTTTACTAAAAACAAATTGAAAGTCGCTTTGACCATGTAGCAGCCAGAATATCATTTGAAGATCAAGTAATCTAAGCTCCAAAATGGTTGTCTATCCATTTCAGAAAATAGCAATATAAAATGGTGATTGAGTTGGTAGTTTGCTCTAGGGCAGTGTTTCTCAACCTTGGCAACCTTAAGACATGTTGACTTCAACTCCCACTGGCTGGGGAATTCTGAGAGTTGAAGTCCACACATCTTAAAGTTGCCAAGATTGAAAAGCACTGCTATATGAACCACACGGCTGGGTTACCAACAGTAACTTAGCAACTAAAGATAACCTGTTCTATCTGTCTTCCTCTCTGTACAGTTGTGCACACGAATGAGTCCACGTCTGGAAATCTTCAGGCTGCCACACATGTGCATCTGGAATTCTCCAGGACATCAGAACTTCATCAGAACCTCAACATTCTCCGGGCTGAATTGACTCTCTTCAAAGAATGGCTAGATTCTCCCAGCAACTCTCCATCCAATGTAACATGGCCAGTACTTGTGAATCTCTACCGACTGTCCAAAAGGGAGAAAGTAACCCCCGAGCTGCTCACTTCCCAAGAGATTTCAAGAACTTCACCAAGCCTCAGTCTGAAGGGTGTTGTAGAAGAATGGATAGGAGGTTTGGAGCCCAAGCTGAATCTGGGCCTGGAGCTTAGGTCAGACAAGGCTGCGTGGCTGGCTGCTAGCATCGCGGAAGAAGGGACAGGGATGCCATCCCTGACCATAGAGGCTGAATCTCGAAAGACAGTAAGGAAGGCCAGGCAGCTCGATGAGGAAGAATGCAGGAAGGGTGATGGGAAGTGCTGTTTGAGGTCCCTTAAGGTCTCCTTCGAGGCCATTGGGTGGTCGGACTGGGTGGTGGCCCCACGAAGCTACTCTATGAAGTTCTGCGATGGTTCCTGCCCACACAACTACAAACCAGCCAGCATGCATGCCCAGATCAAGGCCAGATTGCACAGCCTTTCTGGGGAGACTCCAGCACCGTGTTGTGTTCCCGCCGCCTATGAGCCGATGGTGCTGATGCATTACGGCAATGATGGGAATGTGGCCACGCAACTCTTTGATGACATGATTGTTACACGGTGTCACTGTGCATGAAGTTGGGGAGGGGGGACTCAAGATG
Source organism: Thamnophis sirtalis (assembly GCF_001077635.1). The sequence continues at coordinate 53,632 of NW_013659557.1, read as the reverse complement.
TGCAAAAGCAATAATGGACTTTTTAAAAAAATAATGAACATATCGAGTTGAGCCCTTTTTGGTGTGGAAGTGGACATTTTCTCGGAAGAATAAGTGTCTTTTGCACATCCCGAGGACCCAAATTGTTGGGGGCAATATGCTGACTCTGTAAACCCCTTAGAGAGGGCTGTAAAGCTCTGTGAAGCGGTATGTAAGCAGTGGTGGGATTCAAATAATTTAACAACCGGTTCTCTGCCCTAATGATTTCCTCCAACAACCAGTTTACCAAATTGCTCAGAAAGTTAACAACCGATTCTCCTGAAGTGGAGCCAACTGGCTGAATCCCACCACTGTCTAAATCTAAGTGCTATTGCTATCCTCCCTGCGAACCTCTTTCATTCTTACATAGCAATTACTCAAGTCCCAAATCAGCTGCTCCTCTAGCACCTTTTTTTTTTCTTTTGGAAAACTGGGACATCTTCCTCCCAGCCAATCATCTCAGTCTATCAGGGATCATCACCCTGCAAGGCCAATCAAAGATCACAACAGAGGTGAGTTCCTACCAGTTTGGCCAGGTTCAGCTCAGTAGGTAGTAACTCGGTAGCCCACACACCCGAACTGGTTCTATTGTTGGCAGCACCATCTTGATTTTTGGTTCTGTGCGTGCGCAGAACAATCTCCATTGCAGAAATGTAACCACACACACCCCTTTTTCTAACATTCTGCGCATGTGCAAGTCTTTTTTGGTGTAAATGTGCATGCGCGCGGAGGGAAAAAAAAGGTAGTAATGCCGGTAGCAACCCACCCCTGGATCACAGGATGATATTCCACTGTCATTTATCATCATTTATCAGTGAATGATAGAAATGGAAATGGCATCTTCAGGTTCTGAATCTGGAGAAAAGATCTGGAGGATTATATTTTTTTAAAAAGGACTGTGCAAATACAGGGAGCTGCCGTGAAGAAGTCCTGGGCCATAGCTCAGAATTATGATTTAAAATTCCTACCTGGATTTATGTTTTTTCCCTAGTCGCATCTTTTTTGTTCTGTAATACAGAATTCCTCCACCATATGCCATAACTGAATGCCCCAAAAATGCTTCTTTCTGTTTCTTTCTTTTTATTATTATCACAAGTAGGTCACGTTTTTTGTAGGAGGGGATACAGATAATTTCAAGTCTCCTCCTGGATTTCTAAGGAACACGCACTTTACCAACCAAAATATTAATAATGTTCATAAGGAATAAATCTGTGTGATTTTAATGTGCTTTGGGGGGAGTGGAAGCTGATTGTCACTCTGCCTTCTAAGCACCCCTGAGGAAATTCAATTTGTTTCGTTGTTCTGACGTTTTTATCCTTTTGTCTTATTTATTTTAACTTATTCTTGTTTATATCAATATGATTTTGTTGTTAGTTTATATTATTTATAAGAGAAGATTTATTTGGAGCGGGAAGTTAATTAAGCAGGCAATAAAATTAGTAAATCAGGAAATAGGTCCGAGGTCTTGTGTTCTTTCTTCCAAAGGGATCAGCTGAGTAAAAACCATGGCTTTGGATGTTTCACTAATAAGAGAAACATTGAATGTACATAGGTTTATAAAGTTTAAACTTTCTCTGACAGTCACCCCCCCAAAAAAATCCATATAAAGCTTGGAGGGCCAACAGCCTTTTTATTTTTATTTATTAAATGTCTATACTTCCCACCTCACCTAAGTGACTCTTGGCGGTTTAACAACATAATTGTCAGGATTCCAAGTAATACACCCATAGCAAATAAAACTCCAAGGCAGGTAGATTCCTCAAAGAATAATTTTATTGGGTCTATCATATTGGCACAGTTCTGGTGTAAACCAACTCTGAAGGTTCCTACAGTTTTCACCTAATTAAAAGTAAACATTTTTCCCCTTCCCCAAACAATCAGTCACATGGTCCAATCAAGGAGCCATCCAGTTGCCTAGTAACATCACTCCTCCTCTCTCTGACCAGGTGTGAGAATACCCTTGGTTCCCAGGAGAAAGTATTTTGTTTTGGCTACAAAACCCCAGCTATCTCTATTCCCCCACTCCCAATCCCTCAGCTCCAGTGTGGCAACATTGAAGCTTCAAAATGGCTTTAGTCAAGTCATCTTCAGGCTTGACAATAATAAACAAAAACACTTTGACAAAGTGACAAAATTAGTGGACCAGAGGAATGCCATTGATATAGTTCAGACTTCAGTAAGGCATTTGATAAGGTAGACCATAACCTACTACTAGATAAAGTAGAAGAATGTGGACTGGACAGCATCACCACCAG
>NW_013659556.1:175163-200934 GCF_001077635.1 Thamnophis sirtalis | reverse complement strand
TGGAAGGCTGAGTCAACCCTGAACCGGTGAGATTTGAACCGCTGACCTGCTGATCTAGCAGTAGCCTGCAGTGCTGCATTTAACCACTGCGCCACTGCACTCTTTCTAGACTAGAGCCTCAACATTATTTTTTTATTTTTATTATAATATAATTAATGTAAATGTAATATAATACAATATATTTTACAATATTTTATAACATTTATTTTATAATATTTGTTACAAAACAAGTATTATTATTTTACAATAATGTTTTATAATGTAACTTTATAATGTAATATAACAATATATATATATAATTTACAACACAATATAATGTAATATTTTAACAATATTTTATAATATGGTTAATATATAAAATCTATAACTGTACATATGCATACATACACACACCCACACACCAACAACTCTGTGTGTGTGTGTGTGTGTTCCTTCGTTCCAGCATAACTCTGGAACGCCTTGAGCAATTTCAACCAAACTTGGTACACAGATGACTTACTATCTGGAGACAAATACTGTGGGGGTAAGACACCCCTAACACCACTCAGGGTGGGTGTCCTGTTAAGAGGCAGCCTGTTCACAGAACTCCACAAAGGGGGGGGGGGGTTTCCCTCTGGTAAGGGGGAAAATCCAACATGAGAAATTATGTTTGGTCCGGACATTTCCCCCCCTATAAATAAATAAAAAACAGGCAACGCAGGGTTATTGGCTAGTATTTTTTGTAATATAAAGTATAATATTTTGTAATAAAGCTGGATGCGATATTCCACATAGGGTCTTACTAAGGCTTCATCAACCAGTATTAACGCCTCTCGTGATCTTGATTCTATCCCTCGGTTAATGCAGTCTAGGATCGTATTGGCCTTTTTGGCTGCCACCTCGCACAGCTGGCTCATGGTTAAGCGATCGTCCGCTAGGAGTCCAGGATCCCCCCTTCGCAGTTACTGCATCAACACATTATTTTCTCCCATCAAACTTGCTTATTCTTTCTTTCTTTCTTCCAGGTGTGGTTTATAGCATGATCCGGGATTACGTCTGGAAGCCTCAGTCAAAGTCGTCAGAAACCCGTTGAATCTCTCCCCTTCCTCTCCACCGTAGGGATAGTTTTCCTTATCTGCGCTGAAGGAGGAAAAAGAAAGCAAAATTTAATTCTAATTTTATACCTCTTCCACACCCAACTTTTCCTGACATCATGTTTCCTTTGTGTGTGTCACAAAAATCCCTTATTTTTTTATTTTATTTTATGCTCAAACCCACAAATTGAGCTTTGTTCCTTCGCTGCCATTTCTACCCTCCGCGTCGGCACTATGTGAAACCGAGGCGACTCCAGATTTTTCTCTCACAGACAACCTTTTCGGGGGGTGGGGTGGGGATCATATTGTGACACACACTGTTGTGTGTATTTTCCTCCAAAATTGAGATATTTTCCCCTGCTTCCTTCAGAAGTGAATTTAGACCACAAATCATCAAACCGCCAACACAAAGAAGTTGCTTTTTTAATCCATTTCTGGGGAAGGTTGTGACACGTTGTGGTGTTATTTGTCGCTTGAGATCCTGTCACCCTCCTGTTAAATGTGCTTTTTTGGGGGGGACACTGGTGCTTGTGCACACCAGAAAACCACAACATTGTGACAGAGAGAAACGAGAGAGGATTCTAACACTTCAGCTGTCTATCATGCTATTCACAGTTGTATTTATTACACCTTATTAAAACCGTAGATGTTTAAATTATTTAGCCAAAAAAAAGGATATATTGAGCTTAATGTTTTTATTTGTGGTGTGTGTGTGTGTAAAAATGCAAGACACCAAAAAAAATGTTACACAAAGTCACAACAGTCATCGTATTTTGGCTGTAACTTTGAGGACCTCTGTATGCATATATTCTTTTAAAAAAATTTTTTTGGGGTGGTAGAGGTGATGTTTTACACGGAAGAATCATTGAATTGCGCTACACTTCAGTTGTGTTACGCTTCAGTTGTGCATTCTGCGTTTGTGCGCAGGCTAAAACATCTGCCTCTTTCTCCCAATTCTGCTTGAGAAGGGATTGTGACTTACATAAAGCGTGGCCAGGCATGACGGGTTGCACAAATGCTGTCACCCAGAGGGTCCTCAAGTTAACAACTGTCATCGTGTCTGGCAATTCCAGTCATAACTCAAGCAGGCCAGGCACGACGGGCTAAAAAAAATCCCTATGAAATATCTGGTCCTCAAGATAACAACCATCGCCAAGTCTGGTGATTCCTGTTGTGGATTCTCTTTCAAAGGATCCTTTAAAAAAATCTACCCGATTTCATCCTATATTTTTTGTGGTGGTCATTAAGTGAACACCCTGTTGTTAAGCAGACCCACAATTTTTTGGGGGGTGGGGAGAAACCGTGGGCTCGCTTCATTTTTTCTTCTTCACTTTTTGAAGTTGGAGATAAGTGCTTTTCTGAGGAAAAATGGATATCGCAAACCGCTTGAATGCAGTGAGGACGGACGATGGAATTGCGAAGCACTTTGGGCTGGGAACCGTCATAAGCTGAGGACTTCCTAGATGGGGTTTGGCTGGCTCCTTTAGGAAATATTCTAACCTCGGGGTGTGCGCCCTAAACAATCTTCAGATGTTATCCAAAAAGATTTGTAAAATATATATATATATATCCTGTCCATTCTATTTCGTGTCCATTGATGAGTTGCTTGTGGAGTCCTGAGTTTGAATCCTGGTGCCACAAAGCCCCTTGTGAGTTCAACCCTAATGCTGATTTTATATTAAACGGTGTACGCAACAATTACGGGGACCCAGTTTGTGGTTTTTTGCCGCCTTTGGATGTGAGTTTCTGCTTTTTTAACAAAAGGCCACAATGGATATCCCTCCCCCACACACAAAAAAAGCATTTTTCTCACTAAGCAACGCAAATGAGTTTATTTCAAGATTTTCTGCCACCGTCATTAAGTGAACGGCCTCTGTGGTAAAAAGGAGTAATGGGGTGGTTAAGTGAATCCGGCAACATCATAAGGTCGCAAAAGGGGATCACATGATGGTCGTATGTGCGAGTCAGCTGCCAAGCCTCTGCATTTCATTCACGTGGCCCTGGGGAATGAGAAACTGCCAAAAGCCCCACTTTTCAATGCCATAACTTCAAACAATCACTAATCGCTTTTACCATCCTAGACAAAAGGGTTTTCTCAGAAAATAAAATAATAATAATAAGAAGAAGCTGATGAAACTGTTGATCACATACTCAGCTGCTGTAAAAAAATTGCGCAGGCTGATTATAAATTGCGGCACAATTCAGTAGCACAAATGATCCATTGGAATTTGTGCAAAAATTATAATATTAAAACAGCAACAAACTGGTGGGAACATCAGCCTGAAAAAGTCACCGAAAATCAGATGGTCAAGATCTTGTGGGATTTCCGTATACAAACCGACAAAATACTGGCGCATAATACACCAGACATCACACTGGTTGAGAAAAATAAGGTCACAATCATAGACATCGCAATACCAGGTGATAGCAGGGTCGCCGAGAAGGAACATGAAAAAATCGCAAGATACCAGGACTTAAAAATCGAAATTCAACGACTATGGCACAAACCAGAATGGTAATTCCAGTGGTAATTGGCACACTGGGTGCTATTCCAAAAGCACTGGGATTACATTTAAAACAGTTAAAAATTGACAAAATCACCATCAAGTCAAATGCAAAAAGCCGCACTGCTTGGATCTGCACGCATATTACGAAAATACGTTATGACGTCCTAGGCCCCTGGGTGGGGCCCGACTAGGAACCAATGCCAAATCCGGCGAAAACTGGCCACTGTGATACAATTCTGTTGTTGCGAATAATAATAATAAAATAATTCTAGGAGAGTCCACAAATGTGGAATTCTAAGGAAGGGATCAAAATATTTTGCTTTATCCAAACTTTTCTGACAAACTCATTTATTGCCTCACGACAATGAACTATATAATTTGCCAATTCGAATGTTCGTGGGACTTCAACTCCCAGAATTCCTGGGAGTCTGGCATGCTGCCTGGGGAATTCTGGGAGTTGAAGCCCACCACTCAAAAGGGGCAAGGTTTGAAGAGCCCAGATTTTAGAAGTCCAACATCGTATCGCAAACTAACCATCTTAGTTTTAGCCAAGAAATTCCCCAACTAGGTTACTTTTATAAAGTCCGAAGAGTCATGGGAATCGAGCCGGTGAATGATTTTCGAAGCTGGTTCCAGTGGTTTCCTGAAAATAGCGGAAGGGATTCCTTGGCGCTCAATTATGGAAGGAGGGAATATCATCAGTGCTAAAAGGGATTGGGATATATGGAGAAGAGAAGGAGGATTGTTCTCTTGAGCTGGATGGCTTTCTTACAGACGTTTCAATGACCCAGCTTGATACCATCATCTGTTAGTGGGGAGTGTGGTGTAAGGAAAGGAAGAGGTGGAGCTCAGCCAGCCAAGAGCACCAAGGACTCAACCATCCTCTCTACGCAGAATCAGACTAAAATCACAGAGCTTTTGCCATCCCACGTAATACCCCTTGAGTCCATCACCCCAAACTGTGCCATCAAGTTGAGGTCAATTCTTGGTGACCACACAGATAGATCTTTTTCTCCAGGAACTTCAGGCCCAATGAGGTCCTTCAAGTCTTCTACCCGATGGAGACCTTGTCACTGCTGTCCCCGAGTTCTTCCCTTTTGCTGTTGATGTGCCTCTTCTCTTCTACTGTCCCACCATTCTGAACCTTCTCCAGATGGTTCACTCTTCATGGCATGTGTCTGAAGAAGGATAAATTTGAGCCTGTCCCTTCATGACTCAAGTGGGACTTCTTTGGGGGTCCGTTGAAGTTTCTTAGTGGTCTAGGATACCTTCAGGTGTCTTCTACGATAAGACAACAGACTTGGAAGGGACCTTCAAGGTCTTCTAGTCTGACCCCCTGCTTGAGCAGGAGATTCTTATAGAATCATAGAATAACGGAAGAGATCTCGGAGGTCATCTAATCCAACACTTTGCCCAAGCAGGAGGCCCTACAACGTTCCGGAATAAATGGATGTCACCAAAGGGACTGTTGTAAGTCAAGGACTGTATTTTCTGATGGTTTTATCCACAATCTGGCCAGCAGATGGCAGTGTTTGACCGGTTTAATCCATTTTGCTGGACAAGGTTCTCACGCCATAAATCCTTATGACAGATTGATGGCTCTCTCTTCTCCGGAAACATATATCTAAATGCCTAAGCTTAAAATATATTTAACATATACATTAAAATAGATTTCAAGGCATAACATGAAATAGGAGGCACACTTCCTTCACTGGCAAGGACATGCATTTTCTAAAAGTCTTTTGTCAGTGAACAAAAAGGAACTTTGGATCAAACTTTTAAAGTAGGGATTTTTTTGGTGTTTTTTTTCCCCCCCAAGCATTCTGGGTGATCTTAACTCAAGATGGTTAGTTTGTGCCAGAATCCTTGTATTCTAAATCAGGGCTTAACCATGGCACCTTAAGACCTGTGGACTTCAACTCCCAGAATTCCCCAATCAGCAGAGTTTTAAGGAAATGTTTGGATTTTTCTCCAAGGTCAACTCTCATCAAATCTTTCCTGACGTACCAAATGCTTGTTGCCTTCAAACAGGATTTTCCAAACTTAGAAACTTGTGGACTTCGTCATCCAGAATTCCCTACCTGGCTCCCAGAATCCGCCATGCTTGCTGGAGAATTCTGGGAGATGAAGTCCATCTATTCATGCAGTTCAGCTGGTCTTCTAAGGCGGAGCTTCTCCAAAATTGGCAAGTTTAAAACTTGTGGACTTCAACTCCCAGAATTCCCCAAGCTGGTCCCAGAATTCCACAAGTCGAAGCATACCGGCTGAGGAATTCTGGGAGTTGAAACCCAACCCTCTTAAAGCAATGCTGGCTGGGTGATTTTGGAAGATGAAGTCCACCAGTTGTTGTCACTTCAGCTTATCTTCTAAGGATGGGATCTCCGACTTGGCAAGTTGAAAAGTTATGGACTTCAACTCCCAGAATTCCCTAGCTGGCTCCCCAAAAATCCCCCAATGCTGGCTGGGGAATTCTGGGAGTTGAAGTCCACCACTCTTAAAGTTATTAGGTTTGGAGATCCCTGACTTATAAGGCCAGCATTGTGGCGCAAACTAACCAAAGTAACCCAGCGAACTTTCATGCCTAAGATGGGACTAGAACTCCCAGTCTCCTGATGATTGGCCCAAAGTCACCCAGCCAGCTTTCATGGCTAAGGCGGGACTAGAACTCCCAGTCTCCTGATGATTGGCCCAAAGTCACCCAGCCAACTTTTATGCCTAAAATGGGACTAGAACTCCCAGTCTCCTGATAATTGGCCCAAAGTCACCCAGCCAACTTTCATGCCTAAGGCGGGACTAGAACTCCCAGTCTCCTGATGATTGGCCCAAAGTCACCCAGCCAACTTTTATNCCCCCCGTCAATGATGTCCCTCTTTACCAATCTGAAAATCTGGTCACCTTAACCATTAGGCTTTTTAGTTTCAAAACCCTCAGAAGCAGTTTGGCAGTGATCCACATTTGTAATGTATTATTGAAAAAGAGAAAAATTACTGGTCAGTGACTGGTGGCCTCATCTCCTGCAACGAGAAGAATCTCCATTCAGGTGAAAGAAAGAAAAGTATTTTCTTTAAATGTTAAATGTTTTAACATTTGGGAGTCAAGCAGCATGCAAATGTAATGAATTAGTACTTATTATTATTACATGCTTTAACTTAATAAAATGTTGAATAAACTTCCTCATATTCATACATTTCTTAGTGAGTTGTTAAAGAGAATAATATGGTCTGCGTATTCCATGATTATCATAAAGCCAAATTGCACTTCCCAAAATGTGTTTATTGTCACTGCTGATCCTCTATCAATCACAATCCAGGCATACTTAAACGAACCTCCTATATTATTTTTGCTTTCAGTCTTACTATCAGTAGTAGAAAACAATAATGGCACTCTTCCAATTGTCAGGCATGTGTGTGTCTTTATACACACACTAAACAAGTTGTGGCATATACATTTATTAAATAAATTAAACAAGTTGAACAGCCATAAAGGATTAGAGTAAACAAACTACATCTATAAGCATATATAGAGTTATGCTTGCAACCTTACCTTTAAAAAAAACCATTTTCACAGCATTTATGATTTGCTTTTCACCATATTTCTCTTGAATGCTAATTCTAGTACTATTTGTTCAGTGGTGGGCTGCAAATTTCTAACAACTGGTTCTCTGCCCTAATGACTGGCTGGGTGGCCGTGGCTGGGTGGCAGTGGCCAGGGGATAGCACTCAGACTCCTGCTGCACTCTGCCAGTCAAAATGGGGCACGGGGGTTAATTACAAAATTACAAAATGTGCGCTTTGCTTTGGGACATCCAGATTCAGCAAGCAAGTGGTGTGAACTGCACAGAAAATACATTTTTGTTTGGTTATGAAGAAGTATCCCCAAAGTCAGATGTACACTCAATGTAGACTGGCTTTTAGCTACAAACAGCAAACAGCAAATTTTGAAGCTCCAGTAAAGAGGATTCATTTTAGGATGAATAACCACAGTTTGCATGTTGGAGGAATAAAGGAATACTGGGAAACTCTGTATTTTAAAGAACATTTGAGAGAGGGGTGCAGAGAATAGCCCTTCTCTCTCCAAGGCTGTAGAGACCTGGCACCAATCAAAACACTGTTTGTGAAGCAACTAATCAACACTGCCAGAGTAATCCACTAGTATATGAAAATAATAGCAAACTCCACTCCCTTCTGCTACTGATGATGTTACCTAGTTTGGTAATGAAACATCTGCAAGAAAACCATCAAGCTCAGAGAGCACCAAGGACCCTATAGTTCAACCCTAAGCTACAAATATTCTCTTCTATCGATAAACGTTTTGGTTAGAGACTCAGAGCCTGCCTTATATGAGATGGCTCCCAGTGGATTTCATTCTAAATCTTGATATGATTTCTATAAATAAGGAATGTAGAATTATAATGGCTGAGTATTTTATCCTTCATACATAAAAAAATACAAGGCTAAGGGATAAATGAATAAAAAACAGATTTGAAAAAAAAGGCTCAGGAAAAAAAGAGTGAAAGTATAAGAAAGAAAGAGGAATAGAAGGAAAACCAAAAAAGAATGACTTCCAACTTTCTTTGGTACAGATATAAGTAAAAATATATCAAACTCTTATTCTAAGATTAACATTTGTCTATATTATTTCCATAATCCCATCTCTAATCATCAAAGCCCAGATTAACTTTTAATTTGTTTCTCACAAAAAATCCAGTAATTGTTCATATCGCTTTAATCACTATTTGTTAGGGAAACTGAAACTGATTTATTTAATTGCACCAAACGCTAAATAAAACAGGAATGGAAAATCCTAAGCTGTAGTGTAGAACCATTCTTCTCAACTTTGGCAATTTTAAAGTGCATGGACTTCAATTCCAGAATTCCCAAGGCAGCATAAAGTTCGCCCATTTTAAACTGGCCAAGACTGAAAAACACTGATCTACAGATTAGGGATTTTTCCATTCCTCATTTACTGGTTCTTACTTATGAACAATCATAATGCAAAATCCTGACTTCCACCACATTCCAAACCAATGATAATACAAAATCCTCACTCCCACCCCATCCCATTCCCTGAATAACCTGCCTTCCAGCTCTGTTCTCCTGCATGCAGGGCAACAAAAGAAGACTTTCAGTTTAAAAAAAGTTCAGTCAGACATTCCAACTTCTCAGGGGTGGAAAAAATATCCCATGAAATTGGAAGGTCTGACTGAACTTTTTTAAAAACTGGTGGTCACATGGTCTTCTTTTGGGCTTCAGGGGGTGGCAGCCTCTCAACTGATCAGCGCTGCAGGTTTATTCACATTTGCACAGCCTCCCAGCTGATCAGTGTGGCTCGCAGTCAGGCCCCTGCAACTTCCCCACCATGAATGGCAACCCCAGGTGGGGGGAGGGGGGAGGGGGAGAAGTCAGCCAGTGGTGGGATATGCCAGTTCCCTGAACTAAGCAGAATCTTAACATCCAGTTCGCCTGAACTGGTGCGAACCAGCTGCAGCCTACCCAGTGGTGGGTTTCAAGTTTTTTTAGAATCTCTTCTGTAGGTGTGACCTGTTTTGTGGGAGTGACTTGTGGACTTCAACTCCCAGATTTCCTCCTCCAGTCATGTTGGCTCAGGAACTCTGGCATTGAAGTGTGCAAGTCTTAAAGCTGTCAAGTTACAAGACCCTTGCACCCCTAACCCTTGAGAAAAAAACCCCAGGGGTGTTCAAACTTGACAGCTTTAAGACTTGTGGATTTCAACTCCCAGAATTCCTCCTCTCACTCTTCATCTTGATGGTGTACGATCGGATAGGGGGAGGGAGCTGGAACCAGTTCTAAACGGCACGGTAGATTTGTGTAAACTCTTCTATAGAAGAGGTTAGAACTGGTGGGAACCCACCCCTGAGTCCACCACTGTATTTGTTTCAATTCCATTCTTTGACACACCACTTTTTTTCCAAATGCTTCTTCCAGCATTTTTAATTCCACTTATTTTTCTGTAGTTTTCTTTTGTAGCCCACTTCACCCACTTCCAAAGTAATAATTTAATTCTGTCTTGGTCTGAGAATCAATCTACATTTCTCTGTCTACCACTGTAATTTTAACCATGCCTCATTCTCTTTGACCCATATTATTTGGAACTGTATTTTCTCTATATGCACATGAATCTATCTTTTATATTCATTTTAATATCATTATATTTATTTTTTATCCTTCTACAACCCTTTTTTGCTTTATTTCACCAAATATCCTTTTCCAAGCTTCCTTTCAGTGACGTGCAGTCAGGGGAGGCAGGGGAGGCAGGGCCTCACCACTGTCATCATGAAAAGAAAAGAAAATGTAAAAGGAAAAAAGCTGAGGTAGTTGCTGCCAGAGTCACAGTGGATGAGTCTGCTTAGTGCTTAACTGTTTAAAAAAGCCTCTAAAAAAGTGCCCTCTAAGGAGGAGGTGGGAGAACCACGTGCCTCATTTAGTCTATTTTTATGATCACTCGAACAGAGTTAAACAATGGTTAAAAGCTGAAAAATTCCTTATGTAGATGAGGCACGTGGTTCTCTCGCCTCCTCCTGTAGAGGGTGTTTTTTTTAGAGGCTTTTTTAAACAGTTAAGCAGAGTCATCCATTGGGGACTCTGGCAGCAGCTAACCCAGCCTGACCTCAGCAGCTCTTAACTTTTTCCTTTTACATTTTTACATTTTCATCATGGCAGACAAGAGCAGAGTTGAAATCCTCTGTGAAATAGCTGGAAAAGGTATGTGGGTTGGAGGGGGGGGAGGAATTCAAAATTAATGTAATTTGTAAGTAATTGTATTATTGTAAGTAATTTGTGTGTGTGTGTGTGTGTGTTTTTTTATTTGCCTGTGCTGGCGCGCGCGCTGGCACTTTTTTATGTCGGACATAGCGGCAGGGCTTTTGGACATAGCAGCAGGGCTTTTGGACGCCCTGGCGCTGTGTCCGCCATAGAGGAGGGATGCCTCTATGTCAGACACAGCGGCAGGGCTTTTGGACACCTCTTTTGGACGTCTCAAAAGCCCTGCCACTGTGTCCAATATAGGGCAGTTTTTGCCCGCTTGCCTCACCAGCCATAAACCTCACCGCACGTCACTGCTTCCTTTAGTATACGTCCACAAATGTTTGTGACATTCTGTATTATAATTCTTTTTACCATGATTCAGGCAACTTCTAGATGATCTTTCCTTCTGTGTACTTTCCATTCATTCTTTTGGAAAATTAATCTATCTTGCAATGTTTTTTTTTCATATAGAACTAACATGTTCATTTCAGTTTTGCAAATAATTTTTGGGATTCATCTGTTCTGATTTACAGAAAAGGTTTTTATTGCACAATCAACTTATCTCATTCACAGAATTTTACAGTACAGAATTTACTGACACTAGCATTTTCCATTGATAGCTTTCTCAAAAGTCCCAATAGTTGATGAAGGTGTTAGATATCCCCCCCCCACCCAATAGAGGTTTCCACCAAGGTCCTCTGTTCCGGCGGGAACAGAGGTTTAATCCCATTGATCAAGAGGTCTGACAGATACCTTTAAAAGGGGATGCTGCCTGACCCGTCTCCAGCTGAATGTTTACTTGACTTGCAATAAAGAGCTGTTGTTACTGGAGCCTTGTGTACCTTCCTTTACCCGATCTAACACAAGGAATGACAGAATAATTGCATCATACCTTTGAAGTGATAGTATAATTTAAAGGAGTCAGTCTGGAAAATCCTGTTGTCCATATGCTTTATTTAGCCCTAATTACAAAACATTACTAATAATTCTCTACTTTCTAAACCATATCTTCTAATCTCTCTATATCGTATCTTGCTGAAAATTGGTGAAAATATAACTGAGTTAACCCAGCAATAAACTGCATAAGTCAATATAAAGTTTATTTAGAAAGGTCAACATTCCTTGCAGCCTTCTTTCTGACAGAATCATATTTTTCTCTTTCCCCATCTCCCATGGGAAACTCTCTCCACTTCTTTCATGAACCGAAGACACAATTCTTCTTGCCATGGCAAGGCCACGCACTGGACTGCTACAGGGAGCCCCACAGCATCTTCCACAGCCTATAGGAGAAGCAAGAATAATAAGACAATACTCAACGTATTCATCAGTCTTCTTGACTGAAAATCAGTCCTTGAATTCAATGAGACTTGAAAATTAGCAGCAAGTAAGCAGAAGTACCTTCTTATATCTAATGGGATGCATTGATCCAGCACCCACCCATAACCATTGTCATGTGAATGATGCTTACAAGAGCTAGAATATTACAGATTTTGAGGTGTGCAACATAGGACTGCCAATAAAATAGGATCCCAATGCTAAAAGAATTCTTTAACCTAGATATTGCAGCAGAATCAATATTATATAGTCAGCTAGGTAGCAGCTTCTAGTCACTCTTGGCTGACCATAAAAAAGCAGAATTAGTATTTATAGTATCTACCACCAGAAAATCTTAGAATGTAACAACAACAACAACAACAACAATAACAACAACAAACTAGGCAAAGGAAGTCGCTGACTGATTTTTACTGCCAAGAATGAATGGATGGATGGATGGATCTTTGTTGCAATCATCAATCAGAAAAATAGAAGAAAAAATGTGAATGGAAATAATTGTTCTTTTAAATAAAGTTTAGCAACCTTTACATCATTACATCATTTGAATCTGATAATAAAGTTGTACAGGGCCGAGCTAGAGGTGTACCATAAAGGCATAACGTCTTTTCCAATGAGCATTTTCCATAGCAAAAAAGGCTCAAATGCAAATGCAGTCTGACAATATTACTGCCAACAATATTGTCATGTCAATGAAGTCACCAGAATTCTCAGCCTATTCAAATCTATATTTTTGGCAGCGTCACATCTTATAGGATCATGCCAAGCTATAGCTCAAATTCCCTTAAAGGAGATAAAAGTCCTTTATAACTCAGTAGGACCTATTTCAATTAAATAGACTCATGCTCAAATCAGGAAAAAATATTCTTAAATTAAAGTACAATTGTCAGCACTCCTCCATTGAATAATTAGGAAAGAAAACCACGAGACTCCACTGATAGAAATCAAGTGTACTTTTACTAATTATAAATGATTAGAAGCGTAGCAAAGTGAAGACTGATTATTTAGGCGCGAAAGCAAATGATATATAGAATAACCCATTCCCCACCCCTTGGCATCCCAGTTACAGTCCAATCATAATTCTCCTAAGTGTCAGGTGTGAGATAACTTCGAAAGGCATCACCAAGATGGAATGTCGGTGCCGTTGGCCTTGGCGGGAAACCTCCTCCACATGCACAGTAAGACAGGCAGCAGAAACTCCAGAATCTTCCTCCAGCACAATTAGTATTCCTCTCCCAAATACCATGCCCCCCCTCCCCGTTTCAATGGCAGCCGAAGCAGCAGCAAAGCAGAGGCTGACAACAATTTTCTTTAGTAATAACAGGGATCCAACTCAACCTCAATGCAGCCAATGAACAAAGCCACAGCCAACTCTCCACAGCCAACTCAACATGGCCAACTCAGCACAGCCAACTTGCTGTGGGACAACTCACTGCAGAAGTGTTACACTAATATCAAAGAAAAGAATAGAATCATTAAAGAAAGGATGGAAAAGGAGGGAGAGAATGAAATGTATGACAAAAATGTAAATATTTTTTATTTATTTTAAATAATTAAATTAAATTGTTAAATTGTCCCATGGCAAGTTGTCCCATGGCAAGTTGGCCACGTTGAGTTGTCCCACAGCAAGTTGGCCATGGTGAGTTGGCTGCAGAGAGTTGGTCATGATGAGTTGGCTCATTCTGGAATCGAAGCAACTTTGAATTTTTATCAAGAGACTGTTCTTCAAATTTCTCCAAAGGAAACCAGTCACCAAATTTCACCGGTTTCAGAGGAGCAGCCAGGAAGGAACCATTCTGCTAACATTTTCTATTGCAAAGGGAAGATTTCAGCAATATCTTGACTCCCATATATGGCAATTGCATTTCTTGCTGTTCACTAACCTCCTTCATTCTTGTATCCCAGAAATCTCCATAATGCCCTTTGTAATGCTTCAACTCCTCTTCATCTGTTTGTGTAACTGTTGTGACTGGTACAACTCCAGCAGGAAAATTCAAGACATTATATAGATGGGTATAAGTAGTAGCCACTGGAAAAGACACCATATACAAGTTATTTATTTCTCAATGGGATCAGGCCATCATGTTGTGACTGTAACATATTAATAGCGTAACAATACAATCCATTCTGCAGCCCACAGATGTTACTCAGTTCCATCCTCCACAAGCCAGGAAGCCATATGGGGTGGATGCCATCAGCGCAAACACAATATGCTGGCAGTGATGCAGTTGCCCAAGGGGTGGAAGGCTGTGGCTTTTATGAGAAAACCATCAAATAAAATATGTTGAATATATGCTCAAGATTGCCAGCATCATTTGTAGCTTGTCCTGAACAAGGGAGGAGGAAAACATAATGTTTTCAGAACCATTTTCCTTTTTATTAGAGTTGAGGTCCACAACTGCTATATAACTACACGAATATAGCAACAAGAGAGCTATGCTTCAGGGTAATAGCTTTCTGGTGAGGAAATTGGAGCAATTTACAAGTGTGGAAAAAGATCTAATGCTTGCGGAGAAATGGCATCATCATCTTCTCTTCAGGGATTTTTTTTTAATTTTTGAGAAATAAGGAAATGAACCCGAAATGTCAGGGCTGCCTGATACTTGCCTTGCATTATTTTATCATTCGACAAATCATCTGAAATGACTCTAAGAACAGTTGCAAAATTGTTCTGGATGGATACTTAGGGTTGTGCCACTTGGCAACCATAAGCTGCTTGGGCCTCAAGGTAAATCCAATGGGAAAAAGCTAGTTTAGCCTCCCCTCTGAAGCAGGGTCCATCCCTTCCCCTTGGCAATGATCTGTTTGGACTACAGTTACCATAATGTCTGACTGATGGGTACTCTATCTATGTCAGGACACCAAGTGCTTTCCTTTCTAAGGGTAGGTCTCTGTGACACATACTTTCTATTTGCAGAATCTTCGGTTGGTTCTACCTTCAATGAGAAACCTTCAACCTTCCCTATCCCAGTTCATCCAATGTTTGATGTTTTTCACTCATTTATCTAGCATTTCATGGATCCACTCGTGAACCCAGTTTCAAAAAGAAAGGCCTTTCAGTTCACCGATGAACTCTTAACAGAACTCTAAAGGGTATACTCAACCCACATCACTGGAGTTATTCAATTGTGGATAACTCATGAATGTCGAACCTGTTTCCCAAATCATTGGTGTTTTTATGTGTAGATAGGAAGTCAGTGCACGGCCTGGGATGTGCCTTGTAGTTCTAAGCACACTTTGGTGTTCTGTAGAAAGGGCTTTCAGAGGCAGGCAGGCAACAAAGTAGTTGATGGAAAAATGTTCTCACCACAGTGCACACTAGCCATTTGAGCAAGTGTCCTGCCAAAATGTAATAAAGCACAACAGATGGACCTCATGGCACCCCTTATGCTGGTAGAAGATTTTAAAAAAAAAAACCAACCCTTCTTATGCAGAGCAAGAAAAGATGGGTGGAGATTGTCTTCAGAACAGTCTGGGTAAAAGGTTCCTACCCTTGAGAAACAGGAAATGGATTATCTACTCACAGGAGCAAGTAGGATATGCGGGTGAGTAGATAGTCCAGAAGTGACTTTACTCAGCTGATATACTCATCAAGAGACACCCCTATCAACCAAGGTCATATCTAAGAAAGTAACATATAGTATGTATGTACATATGTATGCATTTTCTGATTTGCCTGATCTTCTGAAGAACTAAATTAATCAGTTCTGAATTGATTGCTGTTATGCTTTATTATTAATCTATCTATTATTTTATTGCATTACTACCATTATTATCTAGAAAGCAGCTTTTAGAAAGCTCACTTTTATTTTACACTGTCAGGAAGCTACATTTTTATTATATCGTTTGATCACCTGCCCTGTGAAAAGTTTCTTAATTCATTCTACATGCTTTCCAGCAAGGGAGATTTGATGGCACAAATTGAATCTGGGCTTAATGAGCACCTAGTTATAGAGCACCATGCTCTATAAATTGATGACTATAATCTTCTACATACTAATATTTTATGTTCTAATAAAATGCTCTAATGCTCCTACCCCTTCTTACAGTTTGTTTATATGTTGTGTGTGTGTGTACACACATACACATATTGTTTTAATGTCTTCTATTTTTTTCTTTAATTTTTTAAGACTGTGATGTATTTTTCCAGGATTTTTAATTGATTGTACTCCACTCTCCTTATGCTTGTATAAGACCATAATAAAGATTTGATTTGACTGAAATTTGGCTTACTGACATCTGGGGCCTCATCTGACAGTGCCCTCCTCCCAATCAATTCAGGAGCTGGAGTGATCAAAAGAATGATGTCAGAGCTTCAAAAAGAAGGAGCAGTGCACGTAATCCACCTTGCAGGGTTATTGTTTTTTTCACACCCCTGGAATCCAACCCTTCTTAGAATAGGCAAAAGAACAAGGTACACAGAGAGAGTATAATGGAAGTATGATTTGATACCAAATAGTTTGCCAGGATATCCTAAATTAAAGGCTGGGCCCAAAGCAGGACAAAGCACAACATCCAGCTTCAACTTTCTCCATTCTGCAATGAATTCATCACGGTAAGCCTGGAATGAAAGAAAATACAATGGGTGGTGTATAAGAGCCTAATGTTAGTATCAACACAAAGTGATCGATGTGTTCAATTTCAGCCTCCTTTATCCCATCTAGTCCCTATGGCTTCTAGGAGCTAGTTCAAGACTTCCATGGAAATGCCAGAAAAATGCAGAATGGGCATGTACCAGTGGATATAGCCAGCATATTGTGGATACAATACCCTACTCTGAAGGATGACTTATCCAGCAGCTTCATGTAGGTCAGAGGTGTCAAACCAGGGGTGGATTCCTGCCAGTTCTAACCTCTTCTATAGAAAAGGTTCCACAAATCTACAGTGCCGCTTAGAACCAGTTCCAACTCCCTCCCCCTGCCCGTCCGCACACCATCAAGATGAAGAGCGAGAGGAGGAATTCTGGGAGTTGAAGTCCACAAGTCTTAAAGCTGTCAAGTTTGAACATCCCTGGGGTTTTTTTCCTAAAGGGTTAGCGGTGCAAGGTCTTGTAACTTGACAGCTTTAAGACTTGCACACTTCAATGCCAGAGTTCCTGAGCCAACATAATTGGAGGAGGAATTCTGGGAGTTGAAGTCCACAAGTTTTAAAGCTGTCAAGTTTGAACACCCCTGGGGTTCTTTTTTCTAAAGGGTTAGGGGTACAAGAGTATTGTAACTTGACAGCTTTAAGACCTGCGTGCTTCAAATGCCAGAGTTTCTGAGCCAAAATTTTGGTTGCTAAGCAAGAGCGTTGTTAAGCGAGTTTCATCACATTTTACAAGTTGGCCATGCCCACCCAGTCACATGGATGGCAAGCCACTCCCACCCAGTCACATGGTTGGCAAGCCACTCCCACCCGGTCACATGGCCAGCAAGCCACTCCCACAAATCAGGCCACACCTACAGAAGAGGTTCTAAAAATTTTTGAAACCCACCACTGTGTCAAACCTGCAACATCACATTGTCGTCACATGACGTATCGTAATTTCCCTCCCTTTGCTAAACTGTCGGTGGGCATGGCCAGCATGTGACGCATCTGGCCCATGGACCATGAGTTTGACACCCCTGATGTAGGTATTAAACAATAGGAGCAGCTACTCATAACTAGGGCACAAATAAATAGTTGCTGGATCAATCCCTTTTCCTTTCCTACAATTGACTGGAACTGTCAACTCAGGAAAAAGAAACCACTGAAAGATAATAGTTCTGATTCCAAACTTCAGAAGGGTTACCAGTTGATGATCTTGAAATCTGTTCAGATGTTGGTTGCCCCTAGGAATATAGTCCGTCTGTCCCCCCCCCCCCCGGTCATTAATTAACACTAATACCACTCTATAAAGCCTTAATAAGACCACACCTAGAGGACTTCATCCAGTTTTGTTCACCACACTGTAAAAAAGATGTTGAGACTCTAGAAAAAGTGCAGAGAAAAGCAACCAGGATGATTAGGGGACTGGTGACTAAGAATATAAAGAATGGTTACAGGAACTGGGCATGACTAGTCTAGTGAAGAGAAGGACCAGGGAAGACATGATAACAGTCTTCCAATATTTGAGGGGCTGCCACAGAGAGGAAGGGGTCAAGCTATTTTCCTAAGCAACCGAAGGCCAGACAAGGAATAATGAATGGAAACTGACCAAGGAGAGATTCAACCTAGAAATAAGGTGGAGCTTTCTGACAGTGAGAACAATCAATCAATGGAACAGTTTGCCTTCGGAGGTTGTGGGGGTTTCATCACTTGAGACTTTCAAGAAGAGATTGGACTGCCATTTGTCAGAATGGGTCTCCTGTTTGAGGGAGGGGTTGGACTAGATGACCTATAAGGTCCCTTACAACTCTGTTAATCTGATTTATCTGATTTATTTCACTGTCCATCCACTAGCACAACCAAGGCAGTTTCCTCCTATGGCCAACAACTAATGGAAAGGAAATCAGATAGCCCATTGGGAGCACATTTTGTAGCTGATTTGCAACCATCTTCTCAACAATGTCTTCTACAAGGGGAGATTGAAGATGGGGCAATAATTGTTAAGGTTGCCTGAACCCAAAGAATGTATCTTAAGGATGGGAACAAACCAGAGCTTCCTTCAAGATTGCAGACCGTATTTTCTCCCATAAAGATAGAGAAGCATTGCCTCCCCTGTAGGATTCTTGCAAGTTAGCGTAGAATGTTAAAAAAGAAAAGCACTGAAGTTTCTTGCTCTCACAACTAAGGATAAAAATTTGATGAGTGCTAAACAAAGCTTTGGGCTTAAACATGTGCCACGAGCAGCATTTAAAGACTTCAAGCCAAGAGACAATGAAAGGTCCTTGAGACTTTATCTCTTTAATTTCTTTTCTCCAGGATTTACCTATCTCTGTTTTATCCAGCTGATACCTTTCACCAGTTCACTTTGGGATAAAATATCTCTTCCTCCCACCAAATCAGACCTTACATTCTAACCTCTCCCCACAAAAAAGTAAATTAGAAATATGTAGTCTCCCAAGACTGTTTGCAGGATCATTCAAGTTTTCAAATGTGGACTCTAGTTTAATCAGCAAAGGAAAAATGGCCCTAATTCCAAAATAGGCACAAAGATCATAGTAAAAATATTATGTTATCTCAGTTATTATCTGAGCTAATAACTATCTGAGATAATAACTATCAGCAAATACTGTGAATGTTTAACCTATATCATTTATCCAACTGCATGTTATCTGACACTCCCAGTATCAGAGGGTACTGCCAAATGCATTTTTAAAAGAGTTGGAGGTCATATTAAGCTTTGATCTGAACAAATAAATCCCAGAAGATCAACTAAACCTAACCTTTGTGCAGATTAATTTTGTGTAATGATAAAGAAGCCTACCCCAGTCTTTACCCTTTTCAGAAGTGTATAGCATATCTATTGTCTAGGATTATGGGAGTTGTAGTCCCCATGCATCTAAAGTGGCCAGATTCAAGAAGTCAGTCAACATTCATCAATATTGGAAAAACAGAATGTTAAGATGGAGGACAAGTGCTGATAGATTATTATATTGAGGGCAGGTTATGAGTTAATAAATAGCAACAATAGGTAATTATCTGAATGGTCTGGGCAAACAGATGTTGAAATGTAATAATGCAATAGTAATTGGCATGTTTACTTCTGCTTAATTAGCAACTTTGTATATGCTTAGGAGGATGCCTGTATTACAAGAAGGAACAGACAGTTAAATTAGGATCTGGGATTATTAATATGATGGGAACATACTTTATACATTAAATTCAATTGGAATTATCCCTAACGAAGAGGTATGACATAGCTTTTTACTTGCAAAATAATATACTCAGTTTAATGAAGTTTTTCTCAGAGTTAATCTAGGATCTTGTCCTTAGAGTTGAAATAAACCTGATCAGGGAAAGAGGAATGTATCCTGATATCTTTGAGAGTTCAAACATAGGTTTTGCCCTATCTGATGAATAATCAGAGAGCTTACTGATAAAAAAACAATGTATTTTTATGAAGTCCCATCCACCCCCACAAATTCAGCAATTTTTCTGTTACAGATAACATCGTACCAATAAAAAAAAATCTGTACATTGTACTGATAAAAAAGTAGAAGGCTTGGTTAAGTCCTGAGCTTCAACTTGTCCTACTATATGATGCCCCACAGGACATACAGTATGTGGCTACTGCCAATTAAATTGGAACCTAGAAGTCATAGTGCATAAGAATAAATGCCCGACTTTGTGTCTCTAAGTTCTCATTTTTTGTATATTAAGAATAAAACCCACCTCTTCACTAATTCTATTTAGCTATGAAACTGTTGTTTTGCGAGCAAGCTCAGGAATGAGTGGAGAAGAAGTTGAGAAACTTCATATAGTGTTTCTCCATTTCACCATCCAATCCAATTAGGTCATCATGTTTGGCCACTTTAAAACTATCTGGTGACATGTGTTACAGGAAATAACAATAGTCTCATTGCATACTGATGTGCCATACATAAGCCATTAAGGAGTTTGCTTCAACTATAACTCTAGAATCCATAATATACAGGATAATCCTATGGGAAGATTGTGTAATGTAAGGGGCTTTGCTACCTATTCTTTTTTATTCTTTCTGCTCAGCATTGAAAAGTACAAAAATAAACCCAGGGCTGCATTCATCTAAAAAGAAACAGCTCTTTTGTTTGTTCTGGTTGGGAAATATCTGAGAGAATTAGAATCGTTGGCCAAGTGACATAAACAAGCTGACTCACCATCCGATCCACATTGTTCTTCCAGAGTTTTTGGACTGACCTAGAATTTGAAGAAATCATGAAGATCAACATTAGCATACTAAAAAAAGATCAACAAAATAGTTATGACATAGAATCATAAAATTGTGTAGTTGGAAGGGACCGTAAAGATAATCTCGTTCAACTCTATGTAATAGAAAAAACAACAACCACCAAATTATCCTATCCAGCATACTCAGACTGCTATTCTTCTTCCATTTTTTTCTATTCAGGAATTCTTTTCTTATATTGAAAGGAAATCTAGATAGCTGCAACTTATATCTATCATTTCTGGTCCTAGTCTCCTAATCTCAACAATATATTTCTGTGTACCTGAGCAGTGAGATCCTATCTCCCTCAGTCTCCTCTTCTTCAAATTAAGTTTCTCCATTGTCCTTGCATAGTAGTTTATGTCTTGAAGTCCCTGCATCTTTGTCATCCTCCTCTGAACTTGTGCACCAACTGTTAAACATGTTGTTGGTCTGTACTTAAGGAGGCTATGTATATTCTCACTGAAAGGGATTTTAATAGCTTGTCCCATCTCCTAATTCAGCAACCTTTTGGGCACCAGGGACCAGCGAAGCACACACTCAGAGAACCAGTTGTTAAACCAGTAGGATCCCACCCTGATTTCATGATTGTTCCAAATTATTCAAATTAAAATATTTCCCATGTCCAACTTCTGTGAAATGCAGTACAATGGCCAATGTAATGCTGTCCTCTGCTGCAGGGAATGTAGCATGACCACTTTTCAAAGTTTAAATGTTTATATTAATTGCCCAAACATAACTTCTTAGAGCAAAGACACCAGGTTCCAGAGGTGGGTTCCTACCGGTTTGGCCCGGTTCGGCTGAATAGGCAGTAACTCAGCTGGACACATTACACTACCCATTCTATCCTGGGCGCCACCATCTTTATTTTCTGTTCTGCATATGCACAGAACAATCTTCATTGAAAAAAATTGCCGAATTTTTCAGACTATAAGACGCACCAATATTTTGAAAAGGCAAATAAAAAAAAGTTTTTGCACTCTGCAGACCTCCCAAAAACGACCCATTTTTCGTGAAAACGGACCTGTTTTTTGTCAAGGCATGAATAGCCTTTAGGAGGCTTGTAAAGAGCTCCTGGGGGCTGAGGGGGGAGGCAAAATTGAGCAAAAATTGGCCCATTTTTTGCTCATTTCTGCCCCCCCCCCCAGCACCCAGGAGCACTCCGAAAGCTTCCTGGAGGCTATGCATAGCCATTTTGGTGAAGGGGGCGGGTTTCAGGAGGCAAAAAAAATGCTGTATTCAGTGTATAAGATGCATCCAGATTTTCAGCCTCTTTTTTGAGGTGGAAAGGTGCGTCTTATACTCTGAAAAATATTGTAATTCCCCTCCTTTTTTTAATGGTGTTCACATGCGCAGACCTTTTAAAGAGCAAATGCGCACACATGTGGGCATCAAACCAGTAGTAATGCCAGCAGGAACCCACCCCTGCCCTGTTCCATTATGCTGTTCTTATCCATGTCCCAGGTATAAACCAGCAAATCTCAACTAAATGGATGATTTGGCAGAAGTTTGGAAAATAGTAGGCACACAGTAAATCCAAAGGCTGATATTGCGGGATATCAGCACCCATTCAAGAAAACACCATAGGAAGTTGATGGAGTTGGCTGAAATGGCAAAATTGACTATTTTGATTAAAGAAAAATATATATAAGAACTTATATTTCCACATAGAGACCGCTTCTGAATTTTGTGCTTGAAGTGGAAAAGAATGAAACTTTGATCTTGGGTTTTCCAATTAGATTGATAGCTCTTTATAGAAACGGCTTGTTCATATTATTATGAAAAAAACAAAAAGTCATGATTTGACGTTAATGCTTTATTTTACTGTAACAGAGAAAGTTGGAAGTCAATGTTTCTTTTTCTCTTATCCTTCTCTTCCTTCTCTTCCTCCCCACCATTTTCCTATTTACTTTCCTATTTTGTATCTTATTTTATATTATAACCCAATGGAAATGTTAAACTTAAAAAAAGAAGAAAACACCATAAAGTTATCTTACCCTACTCCAAGGAGGGCACACAGATGTCGCGAGATTCGTGGAAACTAAAATAAAAACACTGCATTAGAAACTGGGGTGGGCTGCTGAAGGTTTGCAGGAGTTCAGGAGAACTCTAGCTAAGATTCTGCGCAGTTCGGAGACTCTCCAAATCCCACTCCTGGCTGGCTCTGCCCACCCCACCCCTCCTAGGAGTCCCCATGAGGCCCGTTTTGGATGCAGTTAAGTGCAGGGCGTGTGTGGAGGCTTGGGGAGGGCAAAAAAACAGGCCAACCGAAAGTTCAGAAAGACTGGAAACGGGCCCATTTCTGGCCTCCAGAGGGCCTTCGGAGCTTGGGGAGGTTGTTTTCACCCTTCCAGAGGCTCAAGAAAAGCCTCCAGAGCCCAGAGAAGGCAAAAACGCTCCCCTGCTGCCATGGTGCAGGAGGCTGACTAGGCCACACCCACCATGGCCACGCCCACCCAGCAACTGGCACAGAATTGCCAAAATGTTTGAAGCCCACCCCTGATTAGAAAACCACAAATAACAAGAGGTTATTATGCAGTATTTAACAAATCTACTGGCCTTTGAAGTTTATTAACTGTTTAGCAATTCTATGGCTCCTTCTCCTTATTCTGTATATTCTCTGGATGCTGGCTTGGAATGAGGATACCAATCTATCTTAGTTAGTCATCTTTTCCCAAAAGGCCAGAAGCCATTGGTCTTAGATCAGTGTTTTCAGACTTGACAATTTGAAGATGGGTGGACTTCAACTCCCAGAATTCTCTAGCCAACAAGCTAGAGAACCCATCTTCAAATTGCCAAGGTTGAGAAACACTTCCTTAAATCTTCCACTCATAACTGTGTTCTAATCTGCCATGGAACCAATTAGCATGCCTTCTAACTGTCTAGAAGATGGAGACAAACTAAGGTTACAAGCAGAATGTCTGCTCCTGCTCTGATTCACTGCTGTGTTCATATTTCATGTGATGAAAAAAAATAGGGACAGGTTTTTAGCAGCTAATGACGTTGGAGGGACACTGGCAAGACACCACATCGCTTAGGCCAGAGGAAAGGGGGAAAAGCTAGGGAAACATCCCAGGAAATTAGAATGCAAGACAAGAGAGGTTTCTGCTAATGGGTAGCCATCTGTTCCTCAGCTCCAATGGAAATGCTGCCATTGGTTGGTAAAACGCTCCACCCTATTGTACAAATTATTCATCCCTTTCATCTGATTTGCCCATATCTTGTGACATTAGGTAGTCACTTCAAACAGCTGTGCAAAAAGCAACATATCCTTTCTGGAAGAAGAGGTACAGATAGTCCTTACCTATGATCACAGTTGGGAACCAGAATTTATGGTTGTTAGGTGAGTTATGGCTGATTTTATGACCCTTTTTTGCAATAGTTGTTACGCCAACCATTGCAGTTAAAGGAACCAATGCAATCATTAAGCGAATCTAACTTTCCCCATTGACTTTGTCGGACGCTGGTTGGGAAAGTTGCAAGTGGTGATCACATGACTCTGGGTGTAAAATACATGCCAGTCGCCAAACCTCTGAATTATGATAACATGACAACAGGGATGTTGTGACAGTCATAGGTGTGAGAATCAGTTGTAAGTCACTTTTTTCAGAGCTGTTGTCATTTGGAATGGTTGCTAAATGAATGGTCCTAAGTCAAGGACTGCCCCAATAAAATCAGCGGGGTTTTACAAAGTGTAAATTATAGGTGCCGGTTGCCTGTCATTTTTCACTGTTAGTTGAAGATTTTTTTCATAGTGGAGTGTCAGGCTAGAACTAAGATGTTCTATAACTGAGGGATTGAAGAGAGGAGGGCAAATTCAGGATGAGTTAAAACCACAGAAAAGTTTTTGCAGGAAACAATTAAGATTTGTAGGCATCCTATTTTCTCTGAGCTCCACTCTGCTTTCCACCCCATCATTTCATAGGGAATTGAGTCATGAAAAAACGACATTTGAAAACCTGAGCGAGGCTGTATCAGGGTCATTACTGTTAGATTACGATTTTCACCTGGGTTATTCCACTTTGTAAAGAAAAGAGCTAGAACTTGCTTTTTTTTTTAACAAGATTGACTGAGGTGACCGAGCTCAAAATGGAAGTCATTTTGCGCTACTCTATGAAAGAGAGAATCCAATATACCTGTTTCTCTTGTGATTCAGGTTTGACTTCAAAAAGAAAAGAAACATGATTTTCTCTAAAGACCCAGCATCATTTCCCTGATTTAAATACAACAGTAGCAAATCAATGGAAATGAGGAGGAAAATGCTAGTAAGGTGTTACAAGTAAAAGAAGCAATCACATTTTCAGTTGTATATCAAGGACTCTGTTTCCAAGGACTTGAGCAGCCTTGCAGAATTATTCCTGGCAATGAAAAACATCTAAACCTTAGGTAGTTTTGAAACACTGACCAGAATATTAAAACAGTACCTTTTTTTTGCATCAGATCATAAAAAGTCTTATTTAACACTCTCATCTTCCTGAACTTCCCTACAGGAGAATCAATTTATTTTACTCATGAATAAGCACCAAAAGAACTAAGTCTCAAATTAGAACCATTCTTCAGGGGTTGCTTCTGAAGTAGTACTACAATTCCCAGAATTCCCAGCAGGGGTGGGTTCCAGCCAGTTCTAATCTCTTCTATAGAATAGGTTATACAAATCTACTGTGCCGTTTAGAACTGGTTCAAGCTCCCTCCCGCCGCCCATCCACACCACGCTTGCCACCAATTGCCCCGCCTGCCTCTAAGAGTCCTATCTAAACCTTAAAGTCTTAAAGCTGTCAAGATTGAACATCCCTGGGGTTTTTTTTCTAAAGGGTTAGGTGTGCAAGGGTCTTGTAACTTGACAGCTTTAAGACTTGCACACTTCAATGCCAGAGTTCCTGAGCCAACATTTCTGGAGGAGGAATTCTGGGAGTTGAAGTCCACAAGTCTTAAAGCTGTCAAGTTTGAACACCCCTGGGGTTGGAGGGGTTCTAAAGGGTTAGGGGTGCAAGGGTCTTGTAACTTGACAGCTTTAAGACTTGCACACTTCAATACCAGAGTTCCTGAACCAACATTCCTGGAGGAGGAATTCTGGGAGTTGAAGTCCACAAGTCCTAAAGCTGTCAAGTTTAAAACTTGCGTGCTTCAAATGCCAGAATTTTTGACCCAACATTTTGGTTGCTAAGCAGGAATGCTGTTAAGTGATACTGATATTATATAACACTTTTAATTAAGGGGGAACCTTGAATAAACATAACTTTGAGTTTCAAATAATAGTGATTTCGT
>NW_013659556.1:90178-102863 GCF_001077635.1 Thamnophis sirtalis | reverse complement strand
ATACAATAGAAAGGGAAATAATATAAGGTGAGTGGTATCTATTGATAATTGCTATTAGAACGAACAGGAAGCTCCTGTTCGTATTATATTGTGTAAATGTAGTGTACGTCTAGGTTTTGTGTGTGTGTATTTTACATGTTAATAAATTTTTTTTTAAAAAAGATAGAGACAAACAAGTCTTCTCTGGGAAGGACAGTCTATGGCACTGATGGCGAAACTTTTTCACCTCGGGTGCAAAAAGCACACGTGCGCACACTGTCGCACACACTCGCATGCCCACCCTCATAATTTAATACCCCCTGCGCCGTGCCTCCTGTGCATGCGTGCGTGACACCCCTCCCCGGCTGCCCGGCGCATGCATGCAGGGCTTTCTTGGAGCCTGGGAAGGGCAAAAATGGGCTCCCCCGCCCCACTGGAGGCCCTCTGGAGGCCAGAAACACCTCATTTTCTGACTTCCGGTGGGCCTGGTAGGTCCGTTTTTGGCACTCCCCAGGCTCTACAGGCTTTCTAGGAGTCTGGGGAGGGTGAAAAATGACACAACATGCAACCGGAAGTTCGGGAACGGACTTGCGGGTTGCCCGTTGGGCCATTTTTCTCCCTCCGGAGGTTTCAGGAGGCTTCTCTGCAGCCTCCGGAGGGTGAAAAACAATCCAACGGGCAAACTGGAAGTCTGTTCCTGAACTTCCAGTTTGTGTGTTGGGCGGTTTTTTGCCCTCCGGAGGCTTCAGGGCAATGCCTCGCGTGCCCTCAGAAATGGTTACTATGCCACCTGTGGCACGCATGCCATAGGTTCGCTATCACGGGTCTATGGTGTGGACTGAAGTGGTATCTAGTCTAGAGAAAAGAAAAAGTTGGGTTGACATGATAGCAGTTATTCCAGGGGGGCTGCCACAAAGAAGAGGGAGTCAACCTATTTTCCAAAGCACCAGAAGGCAAGACGAGAAACAATGGATGGAAACTAATCAAGGTGAGAAGCAACCTGGAACAGTGGAGACACTTCCTAACAGTGAGGACATCTAACCATTGGAACAGCTTGCCTTCAGAAGTTGTGGGTGCCCTATCACTGGAGGTTTTTAAGAAAAGACTGGACAGCCACTTGTCTGAAATAGTGTAGAGTCTCCTGCTTGAGCAGAGTCTTGGAGTAGAAGACCTTCAAGGTCCCTTCCAGCTCTATCACATTGAAGTTTAGTGGATCAATGGGATTTAATCAGTTTGAAGATTAAAAGTCTGTTCATTTTTAGAAATCTGAGATGCTTACTGATCCTATAAGAAACAGGACACTGTACTCAGTGGTGGGATTCAATTTTTTTTTTACCGGTTCTGAGGATGTGACTTGGTGGGCATGGCGGGCATGGCAGCTGAAGGATACCACAAAATCCCCATTCCCTCCCCACCCCACTTAACTACTTTCCAGCTCCATTCTCCTGTGCAGGGCAACAGAAGAAGATAGGGGACTCTGATCAGCTGGGACTTGGAGGCAGAGAATAGATGGGGGCATGGCCAGCCAGAGGTGGTATTTACTGGTTCTCCGAATTACTCAGAATTTCCGCTACCGGTTCTCCAGAACTGGTCAGAACCTGCTGAATGCCACCTCTGAAGGGTGGGGATAGAAATATAAGAAATGTATACATCTTTTAGCCTTCTTCACTCTTCTTTCCTTACCCTGAAACATGCTTGATTCAGTCCTTCACAAGTCACTCATTTTCACTTAAAGGAAGTTGCATTCATTGCCGTTAATGTAAGTCAAGGATTTAAATAGTAGTTGTCCTGAGCAGGTGGAATTCAGTTCTCAAGTCAAACCTTACTACTTTGGCATTTGTTCCACAGCATTATTTCATAATCCAGGATTCCTATTTCTTTTAAGGAAATATTACTGAAACATAATACTCTCTTTCTAGCCAGTTTATATATTTTGCCAAGTGTATATTGTATGGGATTTTATTTTATTTTTTGCTTTTTCTGTCCAGGATACAGTTCTTTCCTGATCTATACAATCCAATGCGGGAAAATGTTTCAGCTATACAAATATATTTATAAACTCCTTTGTAGCCAGTTAGAGTTTTCAAGGGGATATTTAAAATAAAATAAAAAAACACGTTAAGCTGGAAGCCACGTTTGAAGTCATCAGATTAATTGAAGTCTCTATTAATAGAGAATTGGAAACCTGTCATCTTAAATTAAAAACTAAGCAGAATCAAAACTGTTTATTTGTCTGCTTGATGCTAAAGAAAGTAGATGCTTGTCTAGCAGGCATTAGAAAGGAATTCCAGACCAAGAATGCTATACCAGAAACTTAACCACTCTTGTTTTGTGGGAACAATCTACCAGTATTTTATTTATCCTTTTATCTTTGTAAGCTGCCTGGAGTGATTGTGAGTTGGGCAGTCATAGAAATGTTCGTTCGTTCATTCATTCATTCATTCATTCATTCATTCATTCATTCATTCATTCATTCATTCATTCATTCATAAATATATGCATCTATACATAGGTAAAGGTAAAGGTTCCCCTTGCACATATGTGCTAGTCATTCCTGATTCTCGGGGGCTGTGCTCATCTTTGTTTCAAAGCCAAAGAGCCAGTGTTGTCCAAAGATGTCTCCGTGGTCATGTGGCCGGTATGACTAAACGCCAAAACGCACGGAACACTGTTATCTTCCCATCAAAAGTGGCTCCCCAGTGCTCATGCCCATGCCAGAAAGATGATCTTCTGGTTTCCGGTGCATGCATGTACTCCGGCCAGCTGGTCTTTGTGTGTGCATGCACACCAGAAACCGGAAGATAATCTTCCCAGCGTGCATGCACACTCAGAGATTGTTCTTCCGGTTTCTAGCACAAGCGTGTGTGCCCCAGTGGTGGGTTCCAGATCCCGGTGCAACCAGTACAGTACAATGGGGCTGAGCGTCCACCACATGCACATGCGCAGCATGCACATGTGTACTTACCACCTGCGACACTCCGTGATGCTCCAGCTGCTTGGCGGAGCATCGTGCAGGCGCTGTACGCTCCGTGTCTGTGCCCAGAAACCCCGAAAACGTCACATACTGGTAAGGAGCATGGGTGGGCAGGTGGACCCTCCTGAGCACTGTACTGGAACGGTACCTGGTGCTCCCGGCAGGCATTGGTACGCCCGTACTGGGGCGCACCGGTTGTAACCCACCGCTGGTGTGCCCCCCCGTTTTGGCACTTGATGCCAAAAAGGTTCTCTAACACTGGCATAGGGTCCCCTGCTTGAGCAGGGGCTGGACTAGAAGACCCCCAGGATCCCTATTCTGTATTCTATTCCAAATCTAGATTCTTGGCCTATTCTTGAATATGCTATGCTGCCGCTAAGCAGACGACAGCTGTCTGTGGGCAGGGGGCGTCCTTTTGTAAGATCTGAAAGATTTGGACTTTCAATCTCTCCCCGGAGAGGCTGTTCTAAAATATCAAAGAGAGATATTGCATTACTTGTAGACTTAACTTTTTTGTTGTAATATATTGGTCAACTTTCAGCTGTTTCGGGGGTCTGAAAGTAGCCTGCCTTTCCCCCCACCCCCCACCCCGTGTTGACAGCATTCCTTTTCTCCAATCTGATCACTCAGTGTGTCAGAAGGTTCAGGCAAGCGGTGTGGAGTTTTTAGCATAGTAAAAAAAAAAAAAAGTAAAATAGAAGAGTATAAAATGAAATGAAATAAGATGTAAGAAGAGAAATAAAAGCAACCTCTCTGAGAGGCGTTTCCTTGTCACCACCTGTCAGGTTCCCAAAACCAAGAAAGGCACACCGAAGCAGTTTCTTTTCTGTTCCTCACCTAGACAGAAATCTCCAAATTAAAGCAACTACTGTATTTTTCGGAGTATAAGACACACCTTTTCCCCCTAAAAAAGAGGCGCATCTTATACACTGAATACAGCATTTTTTTTCCTCCCGAAACCTCGCCTCCTTCCCCAAAATGGCCGTGCATAGCCTTTAGGAGGCTTATAGAGTGTTCCTGGGGGCTGGGGAGGGCAGAAATGTGTGAAAAATGGGTTGTGCTGCTTATAAGCATTGGTACCTTCTTTTAAAAAGCCAGGTTGTGCCACAGTTAGCCAGCTGGGGTTATTGTTACACCAGTCAAATAGCTGGGATACCGGTGTGGATGGGCGAGTGAGTGTGTGGTGATCAGTCTCTCTCTCTCAACAAGCTGGGAGGGAATTGAGCACTTCCTCTCTCAGGTTTCCAAGCTTGTAAATGTTTATGTCCCTGTGGGAAAGGAGATGAGCTGAGTGTTGCCTTGGGAAAGGACGGGGAGGAGGGCACTTCAGTCAGCTTTTCCAGAGCAGTTTTTTGCTTAGCACAGAGAGCAATTTTAACCCCTTTTTCTCACACTGACATATACAGTACAGATCCTGAAGAAATCAGTTTCTGGTTAATTTTATTTTCTTAGCTCCTCTCAGGCAAGGGATTACTGTTTCTTGAAGGGCAGGAAGAAACCCAGTTTAACTATACCTGTGAGATAAAGGTTCCCCTCGCACATATGTGCTAGTCGTTCCTGACTCTAGGGGGTGGTGCTCATCTCTGTTTCAAAGCCGAAGAGCCAGTGCTGTCCGAAAACATCTCCGTGCGCCTTCGGTGTTTAGTCATGCCTGCCACATGACAGTACTGTGGAAATTAGTATGGTATGAGGGGGATTGGTATGAGGGGAAAAACTGTCTTTGTGTCTAGTTGTTTTGGCATGCAATGCCCTGTAGCAGCATCTTGCGGGGAGGAATGGAAACAGTTTCTGTCCAGGATGCGAGGGGTCTGTAGCAGAGTTGGGTTTCTACCAGTTCAGACTGGTTTGGCTGAGTAGGTAGTAACTCGGTCGGCCACGCCCCTGAAATGGTTCTATCAGCGGCACCATAGGCACCGCCATCTTGTTTTTTGCTTCTGTGCAAAAGCATTTTTACCTACTGCACATGTGCCCATAGTACACATCCAGTAAGCGCAGAGCGCGTGCGTGCCCAAAGCACATCCTTAGTGAACCGGCAGTAGAAGAAGCAGGAACCCACCCCTGGTCTGTAGATATTTTCTCAGCCCTCCTTCTGACCTGTGCAATATACAGGTCCTCAATAGAAGGCAAGCTGGTTGCAACTGCTGACTGCAGCCCCAGCTATCCATTGTTGGGTTAAATTAGAATAAAAATCATTCATATTTTTATGAAGCAAAGGTAAAGCAGGAAGCAATGCCTGGATAAGTTACAAGGTAACAAGACGGCTGACAGTCAACGGCCAAGACCTCAAGCCATAGTAAGCAGCCCATCTTGGTTTGATCCCTGCGTAGAGCTTGGAAATTCTCACCCACGCTACTTTTGGGTATTCAAGAGAAGAGCATGGAACATGGCCTGGAGCTTTTGCATCCCCAATGAATGGAAAAACTTGTGGAAGGAGGCAAGGACCATATGTCGCTTTAAAAACTTTAAAACTTTTAATTATTTTAAAACTTACTTATGTGGCTAAGCCAACTTGTACGCGCTACAAGAGTAGAGTTAACCTTGTTCTAGCCAAGGCATTAGCCTATTGCTGGGATATGTATGTGCTAAATAAAGCACAGGTAATCTTCGGCATATGACCATAAAGGAGACAGCCTGATTTTAGTACCTTGTTTTGCAGCAGTTGTAAAGTCTCTGTGGTGGTCATTAGGCAAACTGCAGTTGTTAAGTGAACCAGTGATTAGCTATGGGTGCAGTTTTGACTGAAACATTTTTGCCGAACACTGGAAGTGTGGGTTTTTGGCAAAACGATTGTGAAATGTGATCATGTGACTCTGGGATGCTACAAACAGCTGTAGCCGAAGAGCCAGCGCTGTCTGAAGACGTCTCCGTGGTCATCTGGCCGGCATAACTAAATGCCGAAGATGCACAGAACGCTGTTACCTTCCTACCAAAGGTGTTTCCTATTTTTTCTACTTGCATTTTTATGTGCTTTCGAACTGCTAGGTTGGCAGAAGCTGGGACAAGTAACAGGAGCTCACTCAGTTACGTGGTGCTAAGGATTCGAACTGCTGAACTGCCAACCTTCTGATTGACAAGTTCAGCGTCTTAGCCACTGAGCCACTGTGTCCCTCTTACAAAAGTAGAGAATTGTAATTACTTGATTTGTCCCGTAACTCATTGTCTGGAAGTGCTAGAAGTTGTGGAAGAGATCGGGGATCTTCTGGTTGAGGTGACTGATTCTACTTCCCTTAGAAGGAGCTTTTACCCAGATGCAGAAAGGAGAGGAAGCCAATGTCAGATTTTAAGGAGGGATCACCAAAATGACAACAATGAATAAAAATCAGACCTTGATTAAAATCAGGTAAATCTGCCAAAGGATCACATATGCTTGTTTTGGCGGTCATCTCCCCTTTTCTATCTGAAGCCAGATGGGTCATTTCTACTCCAGGGAGCCAGCTGATCAAATTCTTTTTCTGAAAATAATTCTTTTTCTCTTTGAGAGAAAGGTTTCGTTCTTCTCTAAGCAAAAACCCAACTACTTTCTTTCCATCTATATGCAGAAGCCCAATGTTATATTTAGCTGTACATAGACAAAGGAATAGAAGAATATTGAAATGTTAAAAAGGGAAGGTTGGAACCGACATTTTGCAGTATGTGTGTGGTGGTTGGTCTCTTTTAAAATCTAAAGAAAGAAATGCACTAATTTAATATTCTGGCAAATTAAAGTTGGTCAGACACCCCCCCCCCAGTGTATTATGCCACACTGTGGGCAATTTATATCACCATTCACAGTCAACCTGAAAAGAACAGTGCAGCGTCCAATAGTATTCAGAAGAAAATTAGGACTCTGCACATTTCAAAAACAATTTGAAAGATGTGTTTCAGATCTCCTAACTATAACACCTCTCTGCTTTTCATTAAAAAAGCTTCTTTCTGCCCCCCTCCCCTCCCTCAAAGATCTTCCAAGGGATCCTGGAAAAAGATGCTGCTGTTTTAGAAGTCATGTAAATGAGTCGGCTGATTAAAACAGTGGCATCTTTTTCTGAGAAAACAGAGGCATTGTGCTTCAATGTATGCAGTGTGCACAGTATTACTTGTTAATCACTTCTGAACTGCATACAGGTAGTGCTCGCTTAATGCCTGCCTTGTTTAGCGACTGATGATGAAAAAGTAACTTCGCAACCAATCATTGCATCTACCACAACCTTCCAAAATTCCACATATAAAATCACAATCTAAAATAGTTTCAAATACAACTGAATTCTACATCAGATTTATTTTCTAAGTACAAAGTTATACCAGACACTGAAGCATATTTCCCCAGTTTGGTTAGCTATTCTTCTTCCATGGAGGGAATCAAAGTTGTTTTCTAATAAAAAGCATATAAAATCCATGTAGTCATTAATATGTACAATGCCAATTCAGTATATTTTAAAGAAATATATGATTTCATGAAATGTAATAAAAATATCTCAGGATGGAATGGGAGTACATCTTTCTGAATTGTTCTATTCTACGGTGGATTGTTTTCTAGTGTTGTTGAGCTTTACAACATTGCCATCACATATGGAAAAAGGATCCAATCTGTTAAGTATATTTCCAGCATTTCACTGTTGGATAATTTCATGATGCCATGAAATGATAACAAAAAGTAGAATATTTATAGTAACTCCCCCTTGCCCACTCATCCAACTCTGAAAAGCTTTCCAGATTTTCTTTGTGCAGTGAAGTAGTAATATTGGGAAAAAGCATTTTGGTTTAACATTTTAAATCAGTTTGTTGCCTCTTTAGGTTAGACCATAACAGAGCCAATCAATGCACAATGATTATATTTCTATTTTCATGATATTGTAAGCTGCTATATGAGACAATGCTAGGCCCTAGCATTGCCTCGGACAGCAAGATGGGTGGTAAATTTAAGCTTCCTATTTGGAGTTTTCTTAAATAAACTTCTAGTTTAGCTGTAATAAGGATATCCTTCTTTAAAGGACTGCTTGCCAGAAAGTCACAGAATAGGTTGAATATGCATATTTCTTAATATAAAAGTATAAAAAACTATAATATTGAGCTTAGTTTGGTTGAATACAAGCAATTTTCATGGCAGTGATGGAGAACGGTTTTGCCTTTGACTACTCCAGAATGTTTTACTGACTTCTCTGTGTATAGTAGTCCTCCACTTACGATTATAATCGGAACCAGAATTTCTGTTGCTAAACAAGATGGTTGTCAAGTGAGCTGTGCCCAACTTTACAATTTGTTTGGCCACAGTTGTTAAGCAAATTACTGCAGGAGCTAAGTAAATCACATGTGTGGAAAGTTAGCATCCACCCCACTCCTAGAAGAATAAAATATTTTGAGAAATATTTAAAAAGGCAGGATAAAATATTTCCCCTCAAAGAGAAATAAAAATCTTAAGAGAGACAGAAACTCAGCTCCCTGCCCCCAAGCAGATACTAAACTAAGGCCAGCTTTTCGAAATCCAGATTTGGTAATCCATTACTCTGTACAGCAAGGTCTGAATAAAGGTAGGGTTAGCCCTCAGCCACAATAGGAATTGCCCAACAAGCCCTTTCGTTACAGCACCCTCCAAACTTCAACCAAACTTAGCTCAGACAACCTACAGAGCCACCTAGGACCCCTACAATAGAATACACATTCTTGCACAGGAACAGGTAGTTCAAGTGCAAAGCCCAAGAGAAGGTATAAATATCCCCCTTTCTCAACTCCATGTGGTCAGCCACCCACGTGGTTCTGCTTCATCATTAAACCATCTTTTCAATCAGCCTCCATGTTTCCATTATCTTTCACCCGGCTTGGCCCCTGAAGGCTCTGGAGGGCTAAAACCATCCTATGAGCAAACCGGAAATCTGTTTCCAAACCTCCAGTTTGCCCATAGGGCCAGGGTTTTTTTGCGCTCTGGAGGCTTCAGGGAAGCTCCTGACGCCTCCAGAGGGCCTCTGGGGGTGGGGGGGGGGAGGCTGTTTTCGCCCTTCCCATGCTCCTATAAGGCCCCTGGAGCCTGGAGAGGGCGAAAAGTGGCCTCAAAAAAAAAAGCTGGTCAGCTGGCCAGAGTGTGCATGCACACTGGCCTGCTGACAGGGCAACGCCTCGTGTGCCCTGACAAATGGCTCCGTGTGCCACCTGTGGCACGCGCGCCATAGGTTCGCCATCCTGAGCCTAGTAGCTTCCAGGGAAGTAAAATGTTGTTTAGGAAGGGTTTGTACCTCAGTGAACATCTGTAGATTTGTTCTAGGGGAAAACCTTGGGAGTCATAGAAGCGGCACATCTGCTAAGCAGATGAGCTCCCCCAAACCACAGAGGGGTTTTGTGAAGGAAGCAATGGCACACCTGGGGATAAAAGGGCTCACGCCTAGATGTCTATCTTTTGCCACCCTGGCAAAAACCAGCAGGTTCAGCGGAAACCCAATGCCGGCTGCAGCAGAAACCTGAGTCATTTGCTCCAGAGTAGAACCTCTGACAAGGACAGGACGTTGTTTTAGCAAAACGGAGGTGCAAAAAAGCCAGGTCTCTGGAGATGAATTTGGGGGCTGCTGAGAAGAGATTGATCTTCCTGTCTCTCAGAGGGGTCCTTTCAACTGCTTTCCTGCAAATTGGGGGTTGGGGGATACTCGTAGAAATGGCAATGCTTGTCATCATTGATAATGGATGCCTGGGCAGAAAGGAATCAGAAGTTGCAGATTCTATAATTTCTGGATGCACTTCCTTAGTTCCTGATGTTTGAGGCTTTCTATTAAGGCATCAGAAGATGGCGAAGGGAAATGGGGACTTTCTCCGGGACTCCGCTGGGCAGTTTTCTGTTCTAAAAGATGGTTTAGACCAAGGACAAAGCATCTGAGAAGAGAAGGCCAGATTGCTGTCTGGGGAAACCTCATTTGAATACAAGCCAACATTTTAAAAAAGAACTCCCAAGTAGAAAACCAGCCGAGTAGGCAAACGGTGGATTAAATCTTTTCTTGAATTGCTTGTTTTTCTACTGGTGAGAGGCCATGTTTTCATATCATCCAGTCAGGGAGCTTATTGCATAGGCTTCAAATGAGATAGTTATGGTTAATGCAGCCCTATCCCTAGTGTGATTTATTTTTAAATTCATTTTTAATTAAATTAATTGGGATACTGACTTTTCCTTGATTTATCAGTTATATCCAGCATTTTGGGGGAACAGTCTTACTATAGCAGAGGTGTCCAAACTTGGGAACTTTAAGACTTGTGGACTTCAACTCCCAGAATTCCCCAGCCTTAAAGTCTTAAAGTCCCCAAGTTTGGGCAACCCTGCACTATAGGATTGTAAAGTTATTTTATGTATAGTTGCCCTCAGTTCTCCGCCTTCCCTTTCTTTTCTGTATGGAAGATCTCTGATTCATACATGATACTTTGAAGGATCATTTTCACAATATTTATCCAAATTTATGAAAAGACAGAGGAGTTGCTCCACTCTAAAATTAACCCTAAACTAGATTAATGCTAACTTTAGTTGGGGTAGGAGTATTTGATTGTTTCTATTTTTGAGCCTTACTGTAAATTATGAACTGAGAAAATGGATTAATTCAGGAACTGGATTGAGTGCACAATGTGAACAGACTCAACATTTAATAGAGGGGGAAGGGATTGCTGGCCCCTTCAGGTGGAGAGGCCAGCCCATAATGCTCTAGCTCTTCGCCATCTGTTTTCTTTCAAACATGAGCCGTTTTCTGAGTTTCTAATAAATTGCCATTTCCTGAATTCAGCGGTATGTCATTCATTCGTATCAACGGGAACTGCAATTTTTTTTTGTAAAACATTTTATAAGCTTGTCGTGTGCAAAAGAAAAAACAAAGCATATCCTACCTTCTTCTTAAAAGTTTTATTTTCTTGAAAACCTCCAGCAATGGAGCATCCACAAGTCCAGGGGGCAAATTATTCCATTGCTTAGTAGTTCTTATTGTCAAACAAGTGAGCCATTTTGCAGTGGGCATTTACTTATTGGGATCTTGTATTGTGAGTTAACACTAAACACATTAGGGGCATTTTTTCCATAGTAAATTGATTCAAATTCATTCATACTATCAACCCTGAAGCGAACCTGGCTGAGGCCATCTTTGAGGCTTCAGGGTTGCCACAAGGAGGAAGAGGAGACAGGGCGGGGAAAATAGATAGCTGGGGTTTTGTAATCAAAACAAAAAGTTTCCCGGTGGTAACCAAGGACATTCCAACAGGTGGCCAAGGAGAGGAGGAGAGGAGTAACCAAGCAACCAGCCAGCACCTCTATTGGACAATATGACTGATGACTTGGTGGGGAAGGGGAAACGTTTACTTTTATTTAGGTGAAAACTGCAGGAACTTTCAGAGTTGGTTTTCACCAGTTGTGCCAATATGATTCATCCAATAAATTGATCTTTCAGGAATCTACCTGCCTTGGAGTTCTGCTTTCTATGGGTGCATTACTTGGAACACTGACACATTCATTCATTCATTCATTCATTCATTCATTCATTCATTCATTCATTCATTCATCTTTCAACAAGTAGATCTGTTGGTTGGTGTGTATGACAAGTCCTTTCCATTGCAAGCTATTTTACTCTAATGAGACAAGATCCATCTGTCCCTCACTTTTCCTTTTTTTTCTTTTCTCCTCCTTTTCCTAGTTTCCTTCCAAGATGTTGCTTTGTCGGTACTGCCACCTAGTGTCCTCTTTTAGTTTATAGATTTTAAAATTGATTTTACATATTGATTGTTTACCCTGGGACAAAAGCTGTTTAAGAGGCGTTGGAAAATTATGTATCAGGTTCAGCAACTTTTTTTTCAACAGCGGGCAGCCCA
The DNA here is from genome assembly GCF_001077635.1 of Thamnophis sirtalis. The sequence continues at coordinate 91,114 of NW_013659556.1, read as the reverse complement.
GACTAAAAACAGGGCATCATTCCTATGACTTTTTATTGGTTTTCATGTCTGTAGCAACTGGCCCATATTAAAAAAACAACAACAACAAACTGTCTACGTAGCTGGAAGGACTGTACCTAATAGGAAAGTTGGTGGCTTCCTACCAGCAGTCTTGGAATCTAAATGGATCCATTGCAAATGCAAGATGAGTCAGCTCATGCTTAGAAATGCTTGCAAAAGGATGAAAAAGATAATGTATATAGTACAGAGATACCCCAGTAGAGATTTTGCAAGCTCTTTCTTTAATTTCTTCCAGTCTGAAAGGTTTGGGTACTGTAGGTCGCTCAGTAGTTTCATAGACCAGCGGTCATCAACTGATGGGCCGTGAGAAAATTTTGGTGGTCCGCAGAAAAATTATTTGCATTTTTTATATTGCTCTAAATCAGGGGTCCTCAAACCATGGCTCCTGTGCCGGATACATGCCATGAACACTTGTGTTGCTGCAGAGAGTCTCCCCCTTTGGGGTCTTTATGTACGGGTCAGAAGTGGGCAGAAATTCCGACTTGGGGTCTGCTTCAGCCTGCAGGTACGGGGCTTTGGGCGAAGGCTGGAAGGAAGCGCCACTGGTAGCAAAGAGCTGGAGGACCTTGTTCCAGTGGGACTGTATCATGGTCTGGAGCTGGCTGACCATCTCAGCCCGCTGAGCCTCCATGGGCCAGTACCTGGCCTTGCACTCCAGCAGGTCTTCCTTCTGTTGGGAAACCCTATGCTCGCAGTCCTCAGTGAGGTGTTTCTACTGAGCCTCCTTCTCGGTCAGATCCAATTTGAATTGAGCCAGCTGTTTTGCCAACTCTTTCTTTCTTTCTTTTTAAAATGTGTTTTTATTTTCCATTTCCATTTCGTACAGTCACATATATACTGTGCATAACCGGGGCCATATAACAATAAACAATAAAC
>NW_013659556.1:66836-85798 GCF_001077635.1 Thamnophis sirtalis | reverse complement strand
ACACACTAATGTTGGACAGGTTTACATGACCTACCACTTCGTGGCTGAGTTCCTGTCGTTCCCAAACACTTCCACTTTCTTATAATACAGCTGACAGTTGACTGTGGAATATTTAGGGGCGAGGAAATTTCACGACTGGATTTGTTGCACAGGTGGCATCCTATCACAGTTCCACGCTGGAATTCACTGAGCTCCCGAGAGCGACCCGTTCTTTCACCAATGTTTGTAAAAACAGTCTGCATGCCTAGGTACTTGATTTTATACACCTGTGGCCATGGAAGTGATTGGAACACCTGACTCTGATTATTTGGATGGGTGAGCAAATACTTTTGGCAATATAGTGTATATTTGCCAGGTTCTCTGGAGCCTAGGTTTTTTGTTTTTTGCTTTGTCCTATCTGCCAACACCTTTTAGCAAACTCCATGGTGGATTATGAATAGCCTGTTGGAAATCTAAGATTTGGATCGCTCCTTGAAAACTTGCAGTCATCTGATCTGATCTGATATCCTGCATCCCAGTGGAGGGCATAAGCTATGGTGTTCTGGATGGGAGGACATAAGATTACACAAATGCTAGTTATGATTGATTCCGTGTGTGATAGCTGAAGTACCACATAGTTTTTGCATGATCACTATTTTTCTTAATATAATTATCTTTCTCTGCCAGGCTCCAAATTAGAACTTTTCCCCCATATCATTAAAAGGCTTGTGCTTATTTGTTTAAAGGAAAATAGAGTTTTTGTTCCGCACATTTAATTTAAACACATTTTTCTTAATAACTGTTAACAGCTTTATGAGATGAAATGCAGTCTTATCCACATCTAATCTGAAATAAGTCCCAGTGAATTAAATCATGCTTTCTCATAGATAAATGTGCCTACAAATTCAGAGTTAATTTAATAAGGAGTCTGGAGGCTAAGCCCCATAATGAATGGTTGAGGGAGCCAGATATATCTAGTCTATAGAAAGAGAAGGACTGGGGGAATATGATAACTGTCATTCAGTACTTGAGAGACTGTCACAAAGAAGAGGGCATTGACTTATCCTCTAAGGCACTGGAGGGCAGGACAAGAAGTAATGGGTGAAAGCTTGTTAAAGAAACCTAGAAGTAAGGAGAAAGTTTCTAACAGTGAGAACAATTAATCAATGGAGTAACTTGTCTCTAAGAGTTGTAGTTGCACCATCACGGGAAGTTCTCAAAAATAGACTGGACAGCCTTTGACTGGAATGGTTATAACATCTCCTGCCTTGATCAGGGAGAAGACCTCTGTGGTCCCTATGATTCTATGCTCTGTGTTCTAGAAACTACCAAACAAAGATAGTAAGTTGTATATAAAATATTTGCGGCTGTCTAAGCTGTGGTTAGGTGTGGTGGATCAGTGGCTAAGACGCTGAGCTTGTGGATCAGAAAGGTCAGCAGTTCGACGGTTCAAATCCCTAGCGCCACATAACGGAGCGAGCTCCCGTTACTTGTCCCAGCTTCTGCCATCCTAGCAGTTCGAAAGCATGTAAAAATGCAAGTATAAAAATAGGAGCCACCTTTGGTAAGAAGGTAACAGTATTCCATGCACCTTCGGCGTTTAGTCATGCTGGCCACATGACCATGGAAATGTCTTCCGACAGCACTGGCTCTTTGGCTTTGAAACGGAGATGAGCACCGCTCCCTAGTGTCAGGTACAACTAGCACATATGTGCGAGGGGAACCTTTACCTTTAAGATATGGTAAATTCTCGGAGTACATGGGCACTCCCAAAGTTCCTACCACTTTCATTCCCTTGATCACTTATTCCTTATTACCATAGGCATTAAGTCCAGTATAACTGATTCTCTAGTTCCTTCCTCCATTGCAGTCATCTGCAAGGTATGCCAAGAACCTACTGGATCTATCATTTGCTGCAGGGTGTGATTTCCAATGATGTCAGGGTAGTTGAAATCCTCCATTTTCACAATAGTGTTTCCTTGATATCTTGGTCATCCAGTATGCAAAAATCTCATCTGTATTTTCTGCTTGGTTGAGTTGCCTGTAGTACATGCCCACAACAATATCGTGTGTGTGTGTGTGTGTGTGTGTGTGTGTGTNTGGATGAGATAGATAGATGGATGGATTGGATGAGATAGATGGATGGATGGATGGATGGGTGGGTGGGTGGATGAGAGATAGATGGATGTGTGTGTGTGTGTGTGAGAGAGAGAGAGAGAGAGAGAGGGATGGATGGATGGATGGATGGATGGATGGATGAATGAATGGAAAGGGAAAGGGAGAGAGGGAGATTCTCAGTTATCCAGGTCATGGTTCCCCAAAGCTGCTTTTTCCAAAGACAACTAGACTTTCTGTTTTTGTTTAAAAGATCTTTTGCTTCTCCTCCAAGAAGCTTCCTCCGTTCTTACATCAGCTTCTTCACTCCTTGTATCTTGCATCATCTACAAAATACGCAACTGAGATGAATGCAGAAATCAGCACAATTCACATTGAATGGGTTTGCTGTCTCGGACACACCCCGTCTAAGGGTATATAACACCCTGTTCCAAAGCCTTCTGCAATCCTTAGCCTCGAAAACACGAGGGATGCCTGTTTTAACAGATGCCGCTGCAGACTCTTCAGGATTTCTACAGATGAAGAAAGGGAAGTGCTACGTTCATGCCTCTTCATTCACATTATTTATAAAGCCAATCAGTAGTTGCTGGAAGGATTCTCCTCCTTCCTACCCAGCCCTTTGCCAAAGTTCAATTGATTTAACTTAATAAGGACAGATAGAAGAAATTACCCAGTCATTGAGGGTTAGGGAAACTAATAACTCCAGGAAGAGGCCAGGAAGCAAATATGAGCAACTTATACCACAATTCTGAAGATTCATTCATCTCACAGAACTTGATGGAGTTATAGAATCAGATCAATGAAGGACCATTGCTATTTCTTTTTCTTTTTTAAAGGAAACAAATCAGCATCCCAGATCCTAAAGTTCATAGGTTTTTCAGCATTTCATACGTATTGATCAATAAGTCATTTAGGTTGTAATCTATGACCCATTTACTCCGGAGCAGTCTTATTAATGTTAGTGTAATTGCTGTAGAATAAACAATTGTAGGCTTTGTAAAAGGCAAGCAAACACTTAACCGCATCACAAGGATAGGGCCTGAATTAAAATCCCAGCTAGCTGTAGGGGGGAAAAAACCCCAGAGTAATAACTTTTCATTTTAACAGTGACAGAGTTGGAAGGGACCTTATAGGTCATCTAGTCCAACCCTCCCTCAAGCAGGAGACCCTACACCACAGTGGTGGGTTTCAAAAATTGTTCGAACCTACTCTGTGGGTGTGGCCTCCTTTGTGGGAGTGGCTTGCCGCCCATGTGACCGGATGGGAGTGGCTTGCCGCCCATGTGACCGGATATGAAGATGCCGACGACACTTGTCGGAACCACCTTAAATTACCTCACACACAGCACTGGCATGCATAAGAATAGGATGTAAACTTGTTTTTTAAAAGGCATCTTTGGTTTGCGTTAAAACAACTTCAACACACGCAATGTTCTGATTGCACCACAAACGCAGTAGTCATCCTTACCTTTCACAGAGGCCCTGAGTTTTATAAATAGGAGCATGATAGTGTAGAATAATCATATCCAAGGACCAGTGGTGAGTTTCAAAAATTTTTGGAACCTCTTCTGTAGGTGTGGCCTGCTTTCCGGGTCCACTGGTGGAACCTCTTCTAACCGGTTCAGTAGATTTGACGAACCAGTTCCAGCGAATAGGTGCGAACTGGTAGGGACCCACCTCTGCTACACCATTTCTGACAGATGACAGTCCAGTCTTTTCTGAAAAGCTTCCAGTGATGAAGCTCCTACAATTTCTGGAGGCAAACTGTTCCGTTGGTTGGTGACCACACTATAAAAATGATGTTGAGATTCTGGGGAAAAATAGTTGCTAAATTTAAGAAACACTGCCTTAATTTATGGAAGGATTAAAAAAAAATCTTTTCATAAGGAAAGAATGCTGTAACTGCACCATTCCTAATATTTTGCCTATCTCTGGTTGACTCCTCTTTGCTAAAAGTATTTAATCAGCGCCCAACAATCTTCCTTACCCAACAATTCCAAAAACCAAAAAAACATTTCTATGTAGTTCTCATCCGTTTCTCTAGTGCTCAGCAAGAGAAGGCAGGTTTTCTTTTCCACCCAGAAATAATCGCAGAACAAGGAAATGTGGGAAAAGTTATTGTTAAATCATTTTAAATAAATTCTAATTTCTAAACGGCGGTGGTTAAATAATTGCCAAATGTCAATCGCATCATTGAAGCAAAGTATAAACTGGCAAGAATAAAGGGTTTTTCATTTCCTTCCCCCTCAAAATTGAGGGTGAAAACCCCATGGCGCCCAAACACCGTAAGTATGTTTCTTTCAGAGAAAACAAAAAAAAACAACCACTATGGGTATTATTATTTTTTATAATGCAATGCGTGAAACCACAACTGAAGTGAGTGCCAGCTCTTAATTTAAGAGAATGTTTTTCACACTTAATTTAATTTTAGTTCACTCCAGGAGCGAAGGCAGGAAATATTTGATACCTGTAAATCAAACACAACATCGGGTTAGATATATTTCTCTGCAGAATTATATGTTTTTCTCCTGACGATGCTTTCCAGTTTTAAACTAATGTCAGACAGGCACCAAATTTCAAACAATGTTCCAGGAACAATGAACCAATGACGCCCCTACCCCAATCTCACGCACAAGAGTCCGAAGCAGGGGTGAAATCCAGCAGGTTCTGACAGGTTCTGGAGAACCAGTAGCGGAAATTTTGAGTAGTTCAGAGAACCAGCAAATACCACTTCTGGCTGGCCGCGCCCCCATCTATTCTCTGCCTCCCGAGTCCCAGCTGATCGGGAGGGAATGGGGATTTTGCAGTATCCTTCCCCTGCCATGCCCACCAAGCCCACCAAGCCACGCCCAAAGAACCAGTAGGAAAAAAATGAATTTCACCACTGATCTGAAATCCGACCAGAAAAGGAACTTTTAATCAAATATAACAGGCTGGGGGGGGGGGGGGAGCCGAGTCTTAAAACAATTCATCTTGATACTTGAAATTGTCACTGTTTGTGCCTCTCAAAGACTTGGGTTCAATTCTAGAATCCCTCCAAAAAACCTTGATATGCAAATTCCATATTTTAATGAGACCGAAAGGAGAAACGATTCATCGCGTACTGAGCATTCATGCTAATTGCGTTTAATTAATGTCATTTAATTTTGAGCTTGCTTTTCATTGAAATGAAATGCCATCCAGTTTTTCACTGGACCCACCTCCTTTTTGACAGACAACTCAAAGGCCAACGATAAGGGGCAGCTTGAAAATGTTTCTGCACCCTGTTGTGGAAACTTCTTGGCATCATGTTTGATAGGTAATAGTAGAGGTTCCTGTGCTCAAAAAGAAGATATCTGAGTACCTGTACCTCCTTCTGTCTGTCTACCTCTGTGTGTCTCTCTGCCTCTTTCTGTCTGTCTAGCTGTCTCTCTCTCTCTCTGTCTGTCTCTCTCTTTCTATGTCTGTCTCTGTCTTTCTCTCTCTCTCCTCTCTCTGTCTCTCTCTCTTTTTCTGTCTTTGTCCCTCTTTCTCTCTGTCTTTCTGCCTCTTTCTGTCTGTCTGTCTCTCTCTCTGTCTCTGTCTCTCTGTCTTTCTCTCTCCTCTCTGTGTCTCTCTCTGTCTTTCTGTCTCTGTCCCTCTCTGTGTGTATGTTTCTCTGCCTCTTTCTCTCTCTCTCTGTCTGTCTCTGTCTCTCTGTCTCTCTCCTCTCTCTGTCTCTGTCTTTCTGTCTCTGCCCCCTCTCTCTCTGTCTCTCTGCCTCTTTCTCTCTCTCTCTCTGTCTGTGTCTCTGTCTGTGTCTGTGTCTCTGTCTGCCTCTCTGCCTCTCTCTTTCTGTCTCTTTCTCTATCTAACCTCCACTGATGGAGCATCCAAAACTTCTGGAAGCCAGCTATTCCATCAATTAATTATTCTAAATGAGAAGGAAATTTCTCCTTAGTTCTAGTTTGGTTTTGTCCTTGATTGGTTTCAATCCATTGCTTCCTCTCCTTCCCTCTGGTGCTTTGGATAATAAGTTGACCCCCCCCTCTTCTCTTTGACAGCCCATCAGTTACTGGAAGACTTGATGGCCAGTAGAGACCTCTGTGGTTTTCCCTACTTACCAGTCAAAGTGGTAACTATGGCGATATACTGAAAGCTCACTGTTTTTCATGTTTTTCTTGAGTTTTTTTTTAAATTAGATGGTCTTTATTGTAATCATTTTGCACCCTCAACAATACAGAACCTACAGAGTGGTTTGAAATGCCACGCAGATCTGGGGCAAAGAGCTTTTGTGCAAATGAGGGCAACTCAACTCAAACTCAAATCATTATGGTCCCCATGTGCCATGGTGTGGTCAAAACAGTCAAAATGACAGCCGTAGAGGTACGATGAAAGCTCCACCAACTTTTTATGATGATTCATGTACCATACAGGCTGAGCTTTTATTACCCTGCCTGGACACCACCTCAACTTATGTTTTTTTTAAAATGATACTTAAAAGATGGGAGCTCCTTCCTGTTCCGTCTCCAAAAATGAACCAAGGTTAAGGGGTTTAAAGAGAGTTTAGTTTAGGGAGAGAGATTCTGGGATGCAAATTGCACCTCTCCTTTAGTCAAGACTGTCCATTTCAAAATCATGAGCTGTTGAGACCATCATTCACCTCTCCTGTCTGAAATCAGGGTTGGCCCTGAAAGTGCCAATAGACAGGAAGAAGCGAACTTAAAGAACTATGGAAGTGAATGAATGGATGGATGGATTAAATAAATGCATGAATGAATGAATGAATGAATGAATGAATGAATGAATGAATGAATGAATGAATGAATGAATGAACGGACGGATGGATTAAATAAATAAATGCATGGATGAATAAATGCATAAATGAATGAATGAATAAACAAATGGATGGATGGATGGATTAAATAAATAGATGNCTCCATACACCTCTTTCTTCCACCCCCCTCCAACTTTCGAGGTTCCAAAATTTTTTGAAACCCACCACTGGACTCCCCCCCCCACCCAAAGTCATGAATGCGGATGTACAGTCATTAAAAATAATAATCACCATACGAATGAAGTATCAAATGCCATTTCTAAGCCACTTTTTAAAAAAAATTAGTTGTGAAACCGACTCCTCCGTAAATGCTTCCTTCTCTCAAAGGCTCGCCGAAACTTTTCCCATTGTTTTCGGGATGTTTAACAGCCACGTAAAATTATGCAGCCAGTTTCTGCATGATTGCACTGCCGTTCTCCGCATTTTGAAATCATCCAAAAAGGAGAGAATGCGTTTTTCCTTCCCATAAATAAATACAATGCTTTCTCTCTTTGCTTGCTGAAAATGGATCTCGCTCCTCCCCCCCCCCGCCCCTGGTTTCTCTTTCCATTTGCCGTGTTTGAGGCAAGTCCTTTCACACACACACACACACACACACACACACCCCTGATCAAGTCATGAGAAATGTAGGCCAGGAGGTCCTTCCAATAAATAGCACCAGAAAGATGAAGAAATTGAGGGCATCTGGAGGAACTCCAAATTAAAATCACAATAAAGTAAAGGTACATTTACTTTGTAAATGTAAATCCCCTGGCACATATGTGCTAGTCGTTCCCGACTCTAGGGGGTGGTGCTCATCTCCATTTCAAAGCCGAACAGCCAGCGCTGTCTGAAGACATCTCCGTGGTCATGTGGCGGCATGACTCAACCTCCCGAAGGCACACGGAACGCTGCTCCCTTCCCACTAAAAGTGGTTCCTATTTTTCTACTTGCCTTTTTTACGTGCTTTCGAACGGCTAGGTTGGCAGAAGCTGAGACAAGTAATGGGAGCTCACTCCATTATGGTGTGCTAGGGATTCGAACCGCCAAACTGCCAACCTTTCTGATAGACAAAGCTCAGCGTCTTAGCCACTGAGCTACCGCATCCTTAGGAAAATCACGATACACCGACGTATTTTCTGACTTTGCAAAATATGCTGGATCACATGCTTTCCCAAGAGGTCCCAGGTTCACACTTCTCATTGAGCCAAAAATAAACAAACCCAAGGAGAACCCAACTAAGCTTGTTAGTAAATGGTGAGGAGGCAATCACTGGGGGTTTAACTAATCTAATTAAGGATGTCATGCAAACACCAGGCTATGTGTGACCCAGAGTCCTGTGTCTGAGACTGAATGTAATTACTTTCCATTTGTTGAATACATATGGCTTGGNAAGAAAAAGAAATAGGAAGGAAGGAAAGAAAGAGAAAGAAAGAAAGAAAAAGAAAGGAAGGAAGGAAAAGGAAGGAAAAGGAAGGAGAAGGAAGGAAAAGGAAGGAAAAGAAATAAATAAAAAAGAAATAGGAAGGGAGGAAGGAAAAGAGAGAGAGAGAAAGAAAAAAGAAAGGAAAGAAGGAAAAAGAAAGAAAGGAAAGAAAGAAAAAAGAGGGAAGGAAGGAAAAAAGAAAGAGAGAGAGAAAACAAAGTTCTTTCACCTTTAAAAGTGTACATTGTTTTAATCTGAAAGAAAATTAAATGAGAAGTTGCAAAATTGGGGTCAAAAGCAAACATGCACTAATGGAATGATATAGAAGGAGGAATAAGGAAGAATAACAGAGGGGACCTTGGAGGTCTTCTAGTCCAACCCACTGCCCAAAAGCAAGAAACTCTATACTGTTCTCGGCTCTTTTCTTAAACCATCCCCTCTCCCTTTATTCATTTTAAAATAAACAATTTTATGCCTTTTTTTTAAAAAAAACGAAGGCATTTTCTGATAACATCTGCAACAATTAAAACCTTCGATTAAAAAAAAAAGAGATTAGAGTCCTATACCAAATAGAAAAATAAAATAAAACAAACGATAAAATCAAAACCCTGGGCAAACAGAAACATCTTTTTTTTTAAATCCATGCAGGAAGGAAGGAGATTGATCACGTTAAGCCAAGGATGTTTTTGTTCTTTGTCGAGCACATTGCTGGATCGGGCCAGCTGAGTCAAGTTTTTTTTTTTCCATCGCACAACAATATCGATGGAAGAAAACAGCAAACAGCTCCAGCAAAAAATCAATGCGCGTCTCCAAAGCTCTTGCAAAATAAAACACCAACCAGCTGTGAGATCTAAAAGTAAAACAATCAATCCTATTAAATGAATTAAGATGGGCACATTGGAACTGGGAGAGATGCAATGCTCTAGAAAACGAAAAAGTGCCAACAAATGCGTGCATAGTCAGGGCTGCGGTTATCCCAGTTGCAATGGATGGCTGTGAAAATTGGACCGTAAGGAAGGCTGAGCGCCAAAGAATGGAGGCCTTTGAACTCTGGTGCTGGAGAAGACTCCTATGAGTCCCTTGGACTGCAAGGCCATCAAACCGGTCAGTCCTAGAGGAGATCAACCCTGACTGCTCTTTAGAAGGACAGATCCTGAAGAGGAAACTCNTTACGAAAATACGTTACGACGTCCTAGGCCCCTGGGTGGGGCCCGACTAGTAACCAATGCCAAATCCGGCGAAACAACTGGCCGCTGTGATACAAGTGTGTAATAATAATAATAATAACAACAACAACAACAACTCCATTAGGCGGCGCTAGAGATTCGAACCGCCGAACTGCCGACCTTTCTGGTCGCTACTGAGCCACCGCGTTCCTTTGGTTTAGTTTAGCTAAGGTAGTTTAGCTCCAACAACTGCTATAAAGCAAGGACCTTTTTTTTTTTGAGATTGCACCAAAATTTCCTTAGCTTCTTTCCTAACCACGTTCATCCGTCTCTTAGCTTCCTATAAGTACAGCTGAAGGTTCTCTTTTTCTTTCAAGACTGCAACAACTCTTAATTATATCTGACCCCTTTAATCATCTGCTGCTATTTTGGACCAGATTTAAATAGTAAATGGAGAAATGATCTACCGTCTGACTCTAATGCCTCTTTACTTGTGCATGGATTATTGTTTTAATCAGATGTTTGTAATATTTTTTTGCTGCTGTCACCGAGTTGGTTTTTTCCAACAAACAACCGCACCCTCCCTCTCTCAAATCAGAAGCAACCTTTAAAGGCTGGATAGAAATCTCTTTGAGTATTTAATTCTAGCAGAATCTAACAAACCCCGATTTGGAGCCCGCAACTCCAAAGTTTAACTGGGAGCGCAATGGGCAATGCTCTAATTATTAGACCTCAGTTGCTTTCTGTTACTCCAGAGTTCAGCTCAGATTTAATTATTGCTATCCATGCAAGATATAAAATGCATGGTATTTAATTAGGTCGTTTGGTGTGCTCGCTTATAGAAGAAATGAAGGCCTTTTACTTTGAGATCATGTAATTATTTCCAAAGCCCCCATCTTTTCAGCTGGGAAAAAAAAAAGGCGGAGGGGGGTAAACCATTCATTAGATGTCAGCTGCCTTCACGGCACATCGTACATAAATCTCAGGTTCTGTTAAATGATGTTAGTTACCTATAGCTTTGAAAAGTGAGGCGAGAACGGGGGCATTTTAAATAGAACGATTAGCCTGACGGGAACTTTCCGCAAACATCCATCTCCAAGCTGACTTTCTAGCTTCTGAATCGTACTACTCCAGAATGGCAATTTCCCCCACTCTTTCAGTCCTACGTATAACCGTTCCAGATTTTAAATGACCCCTCGATTTATGACCACGTTTGGATGCAGGAATTCGGTTGCTAAACAAGGCGCTTGCTGAGCAAGACGTTTCCAAATTTACAGCCCCTTTTTTGCCACGGTTATTAAGTGAATTACCGAAGTGGTTAAGTGAATCGCAGTCATTGAACAAAACTGACTCCCCCCCCCATTGATTTGGCTTATCGGGAAACAGATTAGCAGATTAAGAGAGTTGGAAGGGACCTTGGAGGTCTTCTAGTCCAGCCCCCCCTCCCTGCCCAAGCAGAGGCCCTACAGCATTTCTGACAAATGGCAGCCCAGCCTCTTCTTGAAAGCCTCCAGTGACGAAGCTCCTACAATTTCTGAAGGCAACCTCTGTTCCATGGGTTGATTGTTCTCATGTCAGAAAATTTCTGCTTATTTCCAGGTTGAATCTCTCCTTGGTCAGTTTNTCTTCTCTTCCCTTCCCTTCCTTCTGTTTGTATTTGTATTAACCCCCTACACGAACCCTAACTCTTCTTGGTTTGCAGTTAGACAATTAGTTTGTCAGTTAGACTGACAGTACTCTCTCCCCCAGCCCTTTCAGAACAGATTGGATAACAAGAGACTTTGTTTTCCGATACCGGCTTCTGAAATATTTTCTTTGGCTTTGCAAAAAAAAATCAAGCACAGTCTGGGTCAATTTCCAACTTCCTACTGTCTGAAGCGCTGTTCAATCTCCATTCCCTTTGACCCACATACGTTAAGGTGAACCTTTTGAAAACACAAACAATACTTTTTTAAAAAAAAAAATGCACTACAAAGATCTTAATTCCCGTCTTCTGACTACATTTCCCATGGGGACGTCTCCTTTCTCCTTGCTATATGATAAAACTGGGCCCAGGGCCAGGCAAGAGAAATCGGAGCAGGTACATTAACTGAATTTGCACATTGTACTGGATTTTGAAATATGGTTTGTTTGGCTTCGGATTAGCTGCTACGAACTCAATCGTTGCGGTTAGCAAGTTATTGGTCAGAGCTAAAGCACAACCTGTGTATCTTATTCATCTACGGTTTACACAACAAACTGTGCTTAAGCCAAATATGGCTTAGGGTGACGTGGGACTCAAAGAATTTGTTTAAAAATATTCCTACTCGGCATTCCACCATCTCTTCTTTTCTTTTTCTTTTTAGTTTTCTTCAAGTGCCTTTTGTGTACGGAATGTACACACACACACACACACACAGGTGAGGCTTGTGAGTTTGATTCAAGGACACAGCTATTTTGTTGAGCTGACTGCAAGGAAAAGTTAGACTTTCCCATCTACACAATCTAGAGCTGGGGAGCTCTTGTTCCAGATGTTTGCTGATCATTTTGCAAGTGTTTTAAGACAAGTACGGCTTCACTGGAAGGTTACGGTTTCTGTTATAAAAATTAAATGTTCGTAGTCAGTTTACATACGCCATCCATCTGAATTCCAGATGTGCTAGAGATGACAACAACGGCAAAGCGCTCTGTGACATGCTGGGAGCTAATGATTTTCATGTGGCAACTTTCGATGTCTACATAGTACTTTGGCAGATGTAGCTGTACCGTGGGGCTAGGCAGATAAATTTTCCTGTCGTGATTTCCCAGATCTCATTGACTTGGATGAAAGAGAAAGTTGCTTTTGAAATCTTTTCTCAAGGAGAAAAGAATTTCAGTGGCATTCTCAGGGGATAGAGTATTATATCTATGTCTATCTACAGTATCTATCTATCTATCTATCTATCTATCTATCTANAAGAAGAGAGTGGCCAGCTACCTCTCTGGAATGGTATAGGGTCTCCTGCTTGAGCAGGGGGTTGGACTAGAAGACCTCCAAGGTCCCTTCCAACTCTGTTCTGATGGATGGATTGAAAATTATAACTGTTTTACCAACCATCCTTAGAGGAGAAACTTATTTTTCCCATGCCTTGTTTTTTTTTTTAAAGAAAAGCCTTGAGTGTCATTGATGCTACCGTTCCTTCAACTATTGATTCCTTCATGTAAGGCTCAGTCTGTTCCTCCTCCTCCTCCTCCTCCTCCTCCTCCTCCTTTTCTCCTTTCTCTCACCACAACCTCCCCCATTGCCTCTTTGCATCTGGTGGCTTTGTGAACTAATTCTTCAGATTTCCTGCTCAAGAGACTAGTGTTATCAAAAAGGTCAATTCATTCAGAGGGGCACCGAGTAGAATTGAATATAATTATCCCAATCTTTTACTGTGTAGAATTCATGCTTGAATTCATTCAAAAAATAGAAAGCGGTATAATTAACTCCAAGCCAAAGGAGATCTACTGAGAATGCCTCAGGTATCATACAGTTGTACGTACAATAGGACATTTTCATTTACGAACATTGTACGTATTAACCCTAGTCCGCATCCAATTACTCCGAATAAGTGAATTCTCTGTTTCAGGAATGTAATTTGAAAATGTTGTCATGCAATGGAAGGTAAAAGGTCTTTTTTCATTAATCTAACTCTCATTAAAGCAGGAGCCTGTAGGTTATTTCAAATCCATTAGTCTTAAATACAGATGATTGCAATTCGGCGCGGCGTAAAGACAACCGAAATATCTATCAGGGAAATAGTGTAAACTGGTTTTTTATAAATATATATATATATATTTTGGAGGGTGGGGAAGGAGGTGGGTGGATGGTGTAAATCTGATGAGTTTGTGGCTGGCCAACTTGTTATAAAAATTAAACCGTCTGCCTGAGTAATTCTGGGACTTGTATCCTGCTAATTGGACACCTCTATGAGCCCTGGAGAAGAATGGCAGCGGGGCCATTGATTTCGATGTGATGGACAAGGAGATGGTGTACAGCTGAAAAAGTCTCTTGTAGTTCAAGGAGTGAAGGAACGAGATGCACCGTCTTAAATTATCTTCAGGAAATTTCAATAAGGCACAGCGTAACGGAAACGAAGACAACATTTCAAGAGAGGATCTGATCTGTTTGCAATTTGCTACGAAAATTAAACCACTGGCTTGTAATTGTGTCTATACAGTATACCGTGAGTGTCCAATATTGTCAACTTTAAGACTTTATGTCTATGGAGATTCTCAGTCATCCAGGTCATGGCTATCCAAAGAGGTGCTTTTTTTCAAGAGACAACGGGACTTTCTTTGTTTTTCCTTGAAGATGTTCTGCTTCTCATCCGAAGAGCTTCTTTGGTTCCGAAGAATCTTCTTGGATGAAAAGCAAAACATCTTCAAGGAAAAACAGTTCCCAGTTGCCTTTTGAAAAAAACACCTTTGGGTTTTGAGACTGGTGGACTTCGACTCCCAGAATTCCCTAGTCAACATGGCTGGCTGGGGAATTCTGGGAGTCAAAGTCTACATGTCTTAAAGTCGTCAAGACCTGTTCTGACCCCCACCTTGTTCGTTCAGAAACGACAGCCAAACAAAGCTTGCAAAGGAATGTTTTTATCAGTCCCGGCTCGGGCTGGCTGCANTTCCTTCCTTCCTTCCTTCCTTCCTTCATGGTACTATGGTTGGAATGCAGTATTGCAGGCTCTGCCCACAGCCAGCAGTTTAATCCTAACCAGCTTAAGGTTGACTCAGCCTTCCATCCTTCCGAGGTGGGTAAAATGAGGACCCAGATTGTTGGGGGCAATATGCCAACTCTGTAAACTGCTTAGAGAGGGTTGTAAAGTACTGTGAAGTGGTATATAAGTTTAAGTGCTATTGCTACTCCTGATTCAAACCAAGTAGAATAAAGGTCATTGCCATCTGGGGATGAACCACCCTCACCCTACGGAGAATTTCTTTTCCCATCCTAACTTTCATGATTAATGGCTTTGCAAAACCCAAGTGCTTCGGAAATTGTAATTTTGCCCTTTTCTTCCTCCTCCTCATAGTAAATTGGGTCAATGTGTTCCACAAATTTACATTTCAATTAATCCCTTTCTTTCCTTCTGATGGCAATAATACTTTGGGTTAGCCATGCACGGTGCCCGCGCGAGGAAAGGCGATCTCTTCCGCCACTTTGTTCATGAAAAAGCTCCTTCATTCAGAAAAGGCCATGCGTGGATGAGAAGAAATCTTCAACCTTCCTCTGTCTTCTTCCATTAGATTGAATAAATGCACCGAAGAAGATAGGGCCGGTGTCAAATTCTTGGTCTCTGAAGCAGTTCCATTCAGAAGTTTCGCCTTTCAAAAGTGGGATTCTATCATTATCCACTTGAGGTCCACCTATGGAAGGAGATGCAACAGTGAGAGATGCAGAGAGTTCCCTTATTTTACCTCTGCTTTGGAGAGGGAATTTTAATTTGTGCCTCAAAGATTTAGCGGAAAGTTCCTACGTTTCTTCAGCCAGATAGCTATAGATAGCAAGTTACTTGTAAGCATTGAGCCTGAGGGAAGGGTTAAAGATGTCATTAGTTTGGAGTCGTTATGCTTCCACAAGAGACTTAAATCCAGCCCTCCGTGAATTCTGTTGACTTTTTTCTAGCGCCACTTTGCTTTAACCGCTAGTAAATCAGATTCTTGTGTGTAGGTAAAGATAAAGGTTCCCTTCACACATATGTGCTAGTCGTTCCTGACTCTAGGGGTGGTGCTCTTCTCCGTTTCAAAGCCGAAGAGCCATCTGATTGTCACACAACTGATCATTGGAACTACCGATTCACCCGAATTGGTAGCATTTTTTATTTTATTTCCGGTTCAGGCGAATGGCACGCATGCGCTCACAAAGTGAACCGGTAGGAGACTTCAGAGCATTTCAGCCCTATACTAAGTGCAGAGATTTATAAAGACTCCCCCAGAGGTGGGTTCCTACCGGTTCGCACCAGTTTGGTAGAATCGGTTCGTCAAATCTACCGAACCGGTCAGAAGAGGTTCCACCAGTGGACCCGGAAAGCAGGCCACACCTACAGAAGAGGTTCCAAAAAATTTTTTTACTTGAAAATGTTTTTATTTTCCATTTTTTCATTTTCATACACTCACATATATACTGTGCATAGCCGGGGCCATACAACATTAAACAATAATCACANTGATGGATTGTGGGTGTGGGGACAAGATCATGAATTTTTAACTGGGTGGAATTCTGATGTAATATCCAGTATTGGGATTCCATAGCACGATGCCAACATGTCTGTCTTATTAAATTGGAACCTTAAGGATAGCTCTGCCTTGGACTCTGGTTTAATTCTACATGATATTTGGAACGCCGACATTGAGGACTTAACAGTAGTTAGGGTTGAGATGGAATACAATTGAATTTTCCTGCTTCCATCAGATTCCCCTGCTCACCAGGACAGTAGAGACCATCAACATGCAAAGTCCAGGAAATCTTGGAAATATATACGTAGAAGGATAAAGTGAAAAGAGTTCTTTATATAATGGGTGGTTCAGGACATATTTTTAGTAGATATCAGCCTATAATTATGTATGCTTTAGAAGCCCGTTTCTTGAAGGACGAGGTTATGATTACATAATGCCAGTTATTTTTGATTGAGTGAAATGCATTTTTGGTGTCTATCTCAGTCTAGTGACTCCCTTACAAGAGAAGCCAGCTCGGTTGAGTTTTGTTGAGGATCAGGAAGAGACTGTCAGATAATTTGATAAGCCTTAATTCACCAAATTTTCAATCTTGGATAGCTGCAATAACCACGCAGAGGGAAAATCAGGAGAATTTTTTTAAAAAGAAAAAGAAAGGAAGGAAGAAAGAAAGGAAGGAAGGAAAAGGAAAGAACAAAAAGAAAGAAAGAAATAGGAAGGAATGAAGGAAAAAAGAAAGGAAGGAAGGAAGGAAGGAAGGAGAGAAGGAAGGAAGGAAGGAGAAGGAGAGAAAAGAAAGGAAGGAAAAGAAATAAATAAAAAGAAATAGGGAAGAAGGGAGGGAGGAAAAGAGAGAGAGAAAGAAAAAAAGAAAAAAGAAAGGAAGGAAGGAAGAAAAAGGAAGGAACAAAAAGAAAGAAAGAAATAGGAAGGAAGGAAAAAAAGAAAGAAAGGAAGGAAGGAAGGAAGGAAGGAAGGAAGGAAGNAAATAAATAAATGCATGGATGAATAAATGCATAAATGAATGAATGAATAAACAAATGGATGGATGGATGGATTAAATAAATAGATGGATGAATAAATGGATGTATGTATGGATTAAATAAATGCATAAATGAATGAATGAATGAATGAATGGATGGATGGATGGATGGATGGATGGATAGATAGACAGATTAAATAAATGCATAAATGAATGAATGAATAAACAAATGGATGGATGGATGGATTAAATAAATGCATGGATGAATAAATGCATAAATGAATGAATGGATGGATGGATGCATGGATGGATGAATTAATGAATAAACAAATGGATGGATGGATGGATGGATTAAATAAATGCATGGATGAATAAATGGATGGATGGATTGAATAAATGCATGAATGAATAAATGGATGGATGGATGGATAGACAGATTAAATAAATGCATGAATGAATGAATGAACAAATGGATGGACAGATAGATGGATTAAATAAATGCATAAATGAATGAAATGATGGATTAAATAAATGCATGACTGACTGACTGATTGACTGATTGATTGATTGAATGAATGAATGAATGAATGAATGAATGAATGAATGAATGAATGAATGACGAGTGTGCATTCAGGCAAGAGATCCGAAGAAAGAAACCAGAAATAAACAGTGATGGAACATGAAAACAACAATCCTGTCCCAATGCTCTCCAACACAAAACGGCAATAAAACAGTACCTCTCTCTGAGTAAGAAGTGTGTAAGCTCAGCTACATATTGTGGCATATCGCTGCTAAGAAATTCCTCTTCCAAATTTGATTTATATATTTATTTGATTTCTATAACTGCCCATTCCAGTCAATGACTGGGTGCCTCATACGTATAATTGTAACTTGTCTGTCTGTGAGTCACAATTAAGAATATTAAAAACATTTTAAAATAGTTTTTTTAAAAAAAAAAAAAACCTAAAACCCCTAAAAATATCCAGATTAAATATACATCTTGGTTGTCAGCTGTATAAATCCTCTGGAAGGCATTATGTCCTTAGGATAATATTTTCCCAGCCCTTGGGCTCATCTATAAGAAGAGTGTTATTTTTGGAGTCACGGCTTAGATTGGATCTGGAGGGGCAATTCCTATGCCATAAGCATGTATGTGTGTGCATGGGCATATGTATGTATGTACATGCCTGCATGCACACACACACAAAGAATGAATAAACGAATTCAGTACAGTTGGGGAATCAAGACTGCTCGCCAGAAAAGATTTTGGCTCCAATCTCCACCATGAAAGATTTGGTTTAATGCTCCATTACACAATTATGAATAACAGGTAATTTCCCCACCCCATCGTCTCTGAAAGTAGGCATTAATTTCTCAGTCATGGGTCACTCCAAAAAAAAGAAGAAAGAAAGAAAACATACCCAAGAAAGCTGGACCTATTGTTCCTACCTGAAGAGCAAAGAGGATTAAGTAATGACATTCTTATTAAGAAAGGTTGATGAATGAAATGCAATAATTAAGTTCCTTTTGTTCTTCCCAATGGCATTCAGAATTGTTAATCTATAACCGGCTGGGGTATAGATCCGTGTTCATCCATCATAAAGTAAGTGCTCAAACAGGCACGCCGCATTTTCATACACAGAATGGGAAGGCATTTGTTCGGCTGATAATGTGAAATTGCCTTCAAATAAAAGTTTTGCAAGAGGAGAATTTAGGGAGTGCGTCTGATCGGGCTAGGCACAATTTTTTCAAGAGGGAAATCTTTAATGCACAAATGTTTTGAAGTTTTAGTAAGCAAGGTTACAAGTGACACCCGAAATCGGAAGTCTGTGTAAATCTCACGAGGAGACATCTTGAGGGAACGATCCTTGGCTTCATTCATTGAGAAAGGTATAGTTTTATTAAAAGAATTGCAGCAATGCAACTGAGCATCGCGGACCCAAATCCCTAAGATCAACTGTCGCCTCCTTTGACTGCCTCCCATCCCTGATCCCCTGATGATCAATCAGGTTTCAGCAAGATATTTTTCAGAATAGTCAGTTCAAGCATAGTATCAGGCCTGCAATTATATTCCTTTTAGAATTTTGGCCTGCCACATTTTCTCTTATTTCATTATGTTGTTTCTTTAGTATAGTTGGTGGGAGGGGAGAATAGACAGGAGTGAGATTGTGGAATGTATTGTTTTTATTCTTTACGAGAAGCCAAGGTCATCCTTTGTCTTCGTACTTTCACACCTGACCGGAAGCAGCTGGGTGTGGATGCCAGCGTGGAAGAAGAAGATTGGACCATATGATGGATTGTGGGTGTGGGGACAAGATCATGAATTAGGACATTGTTTTTTGCTTGT
>NW_013659556.1:27725-43644 GCF_001077635.1 Thamnophis sirtalis | reverse complement strand
GAGGAGAAGAAGAAGAAGAAGAAGAAGAAGAAGAAGAAGAAGAAGAAGAAGAAGAAGAAGAAGAAGAAGAAGAAGAAGAAGAAGAAGAAGAAGAATTTTGATCTATAGTTCCCACCGCTGCAAACGGTAGTTGGAGATGGTGACAATTATAGTTATCAGACCATGAACCAAATGAAAACAAAAGTTGACTCCATCATTCTGTTGGGTTCGATCTCCTAAATACTTAGAAGCTGCATCATTTGGAAATCAAATGAAATGTGGTTAATTTTAACCTGGATCAAGGGACTTTATACAGGTTTAGCCTAGGGGGGCAATCCTATCCTGTTCAGTGAGTTTATAGTTCAGTGTATTGGGTGAACTCAACAAAGTTTGTTGAGTTCCTTCAACCAACTTCAACCTGTGAGGACTCACAAAGGTGCTTTTTCTGTTTTGGTCCAATATTGTAAGTATCATATACCGAAGCTAGGCCCATTTTACCATCCTTCTATTTCCTCAGTGTGTGATCTGACTATGATCATGGTGTCATTATCCCTTTTATTAGGACCACATTCTGTTTAGATTGAAGCATCAGTTGTCCATACAACCCTTCATCATCTCAAGTGCTGCCAAATTAAAATTTAGAGGATTTTTTTTTAAAAAAAGTCTCATTCTGGCCACACTTATTTTCCATTGTCCTCCCCATTCAAATCCCCATACCAATTCCCATCCTAATCCCAATCCTCTCCACGTTCCAAAAGATTTGCCTCTAAAATGAGTGTATAATTGGATTCAACGTAACATCTTATCATCCCCGGGACATAATAATATGGATGGAGGAAAGAAGAATAAAAACGATACCAAATTTTTATTCAAACATCCTGGCCGTTGATGAAGGCAGCCTGAAAATAAGGGAGCCAAGCATTCAAATCATCTCTGGTCTGTGGGTGGGATATTTCTGCCATCAAAAGGGTCTATCATTACATTATTAACCCCCCCCCCTACAGTGTAAATAGCCCTAAATACGCTCCATTACACTGTTAACTCCTAAATAGACGATTAACCCTTAAATACAGAACTTAGATAGAACAAGCAGACTCTCGGGAGGATAAATGGGGAAGACAAGGATGCCTCATATAATCAGGGGTGGGGAGGAAACCACAGGACAACCTTGTGGGCTGTTCAGCGCAGAGAAGAATATTTCATAACTGTCAAACGTGGCTATTTTGAAACGGAGGGAAATCAAAGAGCTTCAGAAGGTCCCATCATGGTTTTGTGGTGTTCCATTCATAATCTGTCGCGTCTCGTACATTCTATCTTGTATCAAGGTTGTTGTGCAAGGATAGGTTTCATGGAGGTCCTATTTAATTTGAAAACAATTGGGACTGATGAGCCGTGGTGGCGCAGTGGTTAAAGTGCAGTACTGCAGGCTACTTGCTGACTGCCGGCTGACTGCAATTTGGCTGTTCCAATCTCACCAGGCTCAAGGTTGACTCAGCCTTCCATCCTTCCGAGGTGGGTAAAATGGGGACCCAGATTGTTGGGGGCAACAGATTCAGATCTGTAAATCGCTTAGAGAGGGCTGTAAAAGCACTGTGAAGCAGGATATAAGTCTAAGTGCTATTACTATCTTCCTTCCTTCCTTCCTTCCTTCCTTCCTTCCTTCATTCCTTCCTTCTCAGATATTAGAATGCCTTTTTGCAGGTTAACTCTGCCCAATGCCAGCAGTTCGATCCTGATCGACTCAATAGTTGACTCAGCCTTCCATCCTCCCAAGGTGGGTAAAATGAGGACCCAGATTGTTGGGGACAAGAGGCTGACTCCGTAAGCCGCTTAGAGAGGGCTGGAAAGCACTGTGAAGCAGAATATAAGTCTAAGTGCTATTGCTAACTCTGCCCATAGCCAGGAGTTTGATCCTGACTCAGCCTTCCATCCTTCCGAGGTGGGTAAAATGTGGACCCAGATTGTTGGGGACAATGTGGTGGCTCTGTAAATCTCTCAGAGAAGGATGTAAAGTGGCATATCAGTCTAAGTGCTAGTGCTAAGTGCTATTCTCTAAATCAAAAAGATTCGTAGAATTTGATCATTGTCAAATGGAATTAGTAGATTCTTAGAACACTTTGACTGCATCTAACTCAGGATCCACAAAGCTTTCTCTTCTCCACCCAGATTAGGCTGACTTTCCAAACTGATTCATCTTGATTCGAAAATCACACCCAGATCAAATTGATTCCGTTGTCCAAATCAAAATTCAACTGAGAGACAATTCAACACTTTGAATATTGAATCCAAGGGGAGAATAACAGGCCAACTTATTCTCCAAAGCACCTGAAGGCAAGGCAAGAAAGAATGGATGGAAACGAATCAAGGAGAGACGCAACGTAGAACTAAGGAGAAATTTCCTTACAGTGAAAATAATTCATCAGTGGAACGACTTGCCTCCTGAAACTGTAGGTGCTCTAACACTGGAGGCTTTAAAAAGAAGATTTCCACTTGTCTAGAATGGAATAGGCCAGGTCTCCTGCTTGAACAGGGGGTTGGACTGGAAGACCTCCAAGGTCCCTTCCAACTCTGTTATTCTCTTATTCAATCTGCATAACACACCATGTTTACCTTTCACGATAACATCAGTAATAATTATCATCATTGTATTTCAACTCTGCCCAGGAACTGAAATTCTCTGGGGAAATTAATTGCACTGAAGCTTTGAAAACCAAAAGAATAAATTAACCCCCCCTCCCCCCCCAAAAAGATGGAATAAAAATTACAATCCCGGTAGAGTATTTCTCTTGGGTTGCTATTCCTCCCGTTGGGGTTCGAGATCAGGAGAGATGAACTGGATGAAGGATCGAGGGAGCACACCACACATCTTGTTCTAGGAATCCCAGCACCTAACCTTGGATTTCTGCAGCCACAGGCTCAGCTGTGAAGCAGCGTCCGTAAAGTCAGATTAGGGATGTGGTGACTCAGTGGCTAAGACGCTGAGCCTGTTGATCAGAAGCCTGTCAATCAGAAGGGTCAGCATTACTGTAACACGCTCTACATGGGGCTGCCCTTGAAGAGTGTTCGAAGACTTCAGCTGGTCCAGAACGCAGCTGCGCGAGCGATTGTGGGTCACCCAGGTACACCCCCGTCACACCTATCCTCCGCGAGCTGCACTGGCTACCCATTAGTCTCCGGACACGCTTCAAGGTGCTGGTCGTTACCTATAAAGCCCTAAATGGCATTGGACCTGGGTACCTGAGAGACTGCCTCCTGCCGATCACCTCCCATAGACCGATTAGATCTCACAGGTTATGTCTTCTCCGGATTCCATCTGCCAGCCAATGTCGGCTGGCGACTCCCCGGGGGAGAGCCTTCTCTGTCGCAGCTCCAGCCCTTTGGAACGATCTCCCTGTGGAGATCCGGACCCTTAGTACCCTCCCGGCCTTCCGCAAAGCCGTTAAGTCCTGGCTGCTCCAGCAGGCCGGGGGGCTCTCGAAATATCCAGCCCCACGGAAACTGTGACTGTTGTGTATTTTAAGTGTTGTTTTGTGTATTTATCTCCTTCCCTTGTTTATTGTAAGCCGCCCGGAGTCCTTCATATCAACTCAGTTTAGCGGTTCGAATCCCTAGGGCTGCGTAACGGAGTGAGCTCCCGTTACTTGTCCCAGCTTCTGCCAACCTGGCAGTTCGAAAGCACGTAAAAATGCAAGTAGAAAAATAGGAACCACCTTTGGTGGGAAGGTAACAGCGTTCCATGCGACTTTGGCATTGAGTCATGCCGGCCACATGACCACAGAGACGTCTTCGGACAGGGCTGGCTCTTCGGCTTTGAAACGGAGATGAGCACCACCCCCTAGAGTCGGGAACGACTAGCACAGATGTGCAAGGGGAACCTTTACCTTTTAAAGTCAGATTATCCATAATACCTGATCTTCAACTTGGCTTCTTTAGCAGCTTGTGCCAGGGAGAGACCACTAGGCTGGATGACTAAGCAAAAGTGACAATTTCCTGCACCGTGTTGGATAACGACGAGGTTTCCCCCCCAAGGATAGAAACCTATGTTTCTATTATGAGCATCT
Organism: Thamnophis sirtalis; assembly: GCF_001077635.1. Next base: position 39,604 of record NW_013659556.1, on the reverse strand, counting down.
CTGGGCCATCCGGAGAGACTCGGAGACAAACCAGCTTCTAATTACACGTAAGAAATACACATTGTACATATATAAACTGACATCCATATCAACGTGGCGGTTGGGAGCTGTCAAAAGGCATCAGGGAAATTCCCACCGTGCCTCTTGACAGCTCCGATACCTGCTACTACGGAGGTGTTATGAGCGGTATTATATGCCTGATTGAGTTATGACAGCTCTAACTGAACAGGCAAGCCGGGCAGAGAGGAATAACGGGGGCAACGATACAAATGATGATTAAGTGATCCCTTTAAAGGACAATTTCCATAATATTTCATGCTCGCTTGTGCAGTGGGAAGCAGGGCTTGTCTGACGGACTAACTGCTCTATCAATTGATTTGATTCACTGCTGCAGCTACTCCCCGTCATAATATTTCAAATAAATGGCACCGCGGACAGAAATAATATCTGCATCAATATTAACCCTGAAAGGACTAATGGACACAAACTATCATTTCCTGGGCACCCTAATAATGCATTTCGACTGTGCTGAGAAGGGAGAGATTTCTCATCCCCTCCTTCTCCTTCCTATTTATTCATTCGCTTATTTACAATGCCTCGCTTCCATAAAGCTGCTGCTTCTTGAGGCTGGGGGGGGGGGAAGGCAGGACAGAACCCCCTCCTCTCTGTCGTTTTTCCGGTGGCAAAGGGAACCGACAACATTGTGGTTTTGAGCAGTGGTGGGATTCACATTTTTACTACCGGTACTGTGGGCGTGGTGTGGCAGCCGTAGCGTGGTGGGTGTGGCTTGGTGGGCATGGCAGAGGAAGGATACTGCAAAATCCCCATTCCCTCCCGACCGCACTAACCTGCTTTTCAGCTCTGTTCTCCTGTGCAGGGCAACAAACCAAGCCGATCAGCTGGGACTTGGGAGGCAGTGAATAGATCGGGGGCACGGCCAGCCAGAGGTGGTATTTTCCGGTTCTCCAAACTACTCAAAATTTCCACTACCTGTTTGCCAGAACCGTTCAGAACTGGCTGAATACCACCTCTGGTTTTGTCATTTTTTGTAAACAATTGACAAGAGGACAACCAGAACGTATCAAAGCTGGTATCTATCTTCAATGAGATGGAACATAGAATAAATGGGTTGGAAGGAAGGGAACTTGGAGGTCTTCTAGTCCAACTTCTTGCTCAAGCAGAAGACCACCATGTCTTTCTGGACATTCTTGACCATTCAAACTCTTCTTGAAAACCTCCAGTGTTGGAGCACTCACAACATCTAGAGCTGTTCCACTGACTAATTGCTCTCACAATCAGGAAATTTCTCTTCTTGGTTGGATCTCTCTTTCATGATCTTCCACCTGTTACTTCCATCAGATGTTTTGGAAAATAGGTCAGCCTTATCTTCTCTGTGATGACCTCTCAAGTACTGGAAAATAGATATCCTATCACTTCTAGTCCTCTTTGTTAAGCAAGACATATCTAGTCCCCTCAATTGTTCATTGTACAGTTTAGCCTCCAGACCCCTGATTATCTCTACTGCTGTTCTCCACACTGTTTCTAAAGGAACGCCGTGGCTCAGGGGCTAAGATACTGAGCTTGTCGATCAGAAAGGTCGGCAGTTTGGGTGGTTCGAATCCCTAGTGCCGCGTAACGGAGTGAGCTCTCGTTACTTGTCCCAGCTTCTGCCAACCTAGCAGTTCGAAAGCATGTAAAAATGCAAGTAGAAAAACAGGAACCACCTTTGGTGGGAAGGGAACAGCATCCCGTGCACCTTCGGTGTTTAGTTATGCCAGCCACATGACCACAGAGACGTCTTCGGACAATGCTGGCTCTTCAGCTTTGAAACGGAGATGAGTACTGCCCTAGAGTCAGGAACAACTAGTATATATCAGAGGTGGGTTCCTACCAGTTTGCACCTATTTGGTAGAACTGGTTCATCAAATCTACTGAACCGGTTAGAAGAGGTTCCACTAGTGGACCCGGAAAGCAGGCCACACCTACAGAAGGGGTTCAAAAATTTTGAAACCCACCACTGGTCCTTGGATATGATTATTCTACACTATCATGCTCATATTTATAAAACTCAGGGCCTCTGTGAAAGGTAAGGATGACTACTGCGTTTGTGGTGCAATCAGAACATTGCGTGTGTTGAAGTTGTTTTAATGCAAACCAAAGATGCCTTTAAAAAAACAAGTTTGCATCATATTCTTATGCATGCCAGTGCTGTGTGTGAGGCAATTTAAGGTAGTTCTGACAAGTGTCATCGGCATCTTCATATCCGGTCACATGGCCAGCAAGCTACTCCCATCCGGTCACATGGGTGGCAAGCCACACCCACAGAGTAGGTTCGAACAATTTTTGAAACCCACCACTGGTGTGTGTGTGTGTGTGTATGTATGTATGTGTGTATGTATGTATGTATGTATGTATGTATATATATATGTGTGTGTGTGTGTCTTTGTGTGTGTGTCTGTGTGTGTCTGTGTGTGAGGGGAACCTTTTACACTGTTTTTAAGGTTTTAACAACTTTTTTGCATAGCAGGGATGAAGAGGAAGTAAAGCTCTTCAGGCTTCTCGAAATCTCAGGGCAAATATTATAGATGGCTCAAGAGTATTTTCCTTTCTGTTAATTCTATAACAAAAACTGACCAGATCACTCTTCAGACTGGGCTCAACTTGGAGATACAACACTATATAAGGGGAGGGGATCACTCTTAATTATTTATTTTACAAGGATCAACGTTTTCTTTTGGCCCCCATGTACCACCAAGGATCTTGACAACTTAGCACTTTGCTATGTTTGGATCCAGATAGGATCACAGTTAGGATAAACCATTGAAATCAACCCTAGTGCAGTCACTAAACAGACAACAAATTCAGTGGTACTTAATCAGAGATATTACGTTGCCTATTTTTCTTTTGTTTTTACTCTGCATAAATGTGGTTTTTATTTTTTGAGGGCCGATAATGTATCCCATGTGGTATGCTTGGTTGGCTTTATATTAGTGGGTTGGGGTGAACTTGACCTTGCGAAGATTATTTAAGAAAATCATGTCTTGGAATGAGATGTGAAATAGATCTACTTGTTAATCCAAGAATGGCTATGGGGGAGAATGGAGAGATGGAGGGATGGGAGGATGAAGGGATGGATAATTGCACTGGTTTTATCCTTTTGAACCATCTGAAGGATTATTGGCGGGAAATTAGATTATATATTCAAATTTTAGAACTATTAATCAGTGGAATGACTTGTCTCCAGGAGCTGTGGGTGCTCCATCACTGGAGGTTCTCAAGAAGAGATTGGACAACCATTTGTCTGAAATGATATAGGGTTTCCTGCTTGAACAAGGGGTTGGATTAGAAGACCTCCAAGGTCCCTTCCAGCTCCGTTATTCTGCTAAACAAAAATACCCACCCAGAAAGGGGCATATTTATTGCATGGATGGGACACGAAGAGAGACAGCGAGAACATTCGCAAGGACGTGATACCATTAGAAGATCAGCTTCACTTTTAAAAAAAAATACTTTGGCATCGGTGAGTAAAATCAGTAGCAGAAACATTTTTAACCCTATCACACTGTTCCAACTCTCGGGGGTTAGGTTCATTTTTCAGCTTAAATATGGCGAAAGCTTGAGCCAAAAAACAGGAAGGAGGAGGGTGTGTGTGTGTGTGTGTGGGAAGAAGGATGATCCTTCAACTCCGAGTGTCTCCTTGGGTAAATGCCCTCCCCGGAGAAAAACGGGCAGTTGCAAATGGATAGCTGCCTTGATGCAATCCAGGGCCAAAAAATGGGACCTTTCCCCAAGATTAATTCCTTGTGTCTCCTTTTAAAACAAGATTAAATTAGCTTGTGTTAGTGGCTGTTAGCAGATGCGTTCCTGCATTATGTATGATCCTTGACGGCTCGCAGCGTGGACGCACTGTGCTATATGTTCCATTAGTGGGTTTCCCCCCCCCCCCAATACGGCGCTAAGCTTTAAGTCACACAGACAAGGCCCTGTATTTGGGGGGGGGGGTGCTTCGTGGATGTGTTTTCCTGTTAATTTCACAACCTACCTGAGCACCGCGATCGATCGGCTGTGTTTGAAATGGATAAAAGAATTAAACGGCGCGAGGGCAGCACTGTGGGATACGCCGAGTATCCTCTTTGTTTAGGGAAATCAATAGCGCTCTAATGCCATGGCAAAGGGGGAAGAATGACTAGGCCATGTGCTGGGGGCAGGGTGGGGGGAATCTTCGGCTCACCATTCATGTATCCAGTTACAACTTTCCTTCCTCCAGATCAGTGGTGGGTTTCAAAAAATTTTCGAGCCTCTTCTGTAGGTGTGGCCTGCTTTCCGGGTCCACTGGTGGAACCTCTTCTAACTGGTTCGGTAGATTTGACGAACCGGTTCTACCGAATAGGTGCGAACTGGTAGGAGCCCACCTCTGCTCCAGATTAATGTGAGATCATGAGAGATTTTCTACAGGGTTGATGCTTTCTATAATTCCTGAGTGAAACCTTCTTCATCAGACTAACAGAGTTGGAAGGGACCTTGGAGGTCTTCTAGTCCAACCCTCTTCTCAAGCAGGGGATCCCATACCATTTCAGACAGAAGACTGTCCAATCTCTTCTTAAAAACCTTCAGTGGTGGAGCACCTACAACTTCTGGGGGCAGTGATTAATTGTTCTCACTGTCAGGAAATTTCTCCTTAGTTCTAGGTTGCTTCTCTCCTTGATTAGTTTCCATCCATTGTGTCAGGCCTGCAGCCATCTTTTCCTTTGGCTCTTTGGCCTGCCACACTTTCTATTATTCTGCTATGCATTTTCTATTGTGGGGAAAACGGGAGCGGGGATTGTAGGGAGTTAGATGCTATGTAGCCATAACAACATTCTGTCTAGAAAGCCAAGGTCACCCTTTGTCTTTGCACCTCTGCACCTGACCGGAACTGGATGGGTGGAAGCTGCCAGCATGGCAGTGGGAGATTGGACCATGGGATGGATTTGTGGGTGTAGGGGCAAGATCTTGAACTTTCAACTGGGTGGGGAAAACCTGGAAGCTTTCAGATTCAGGTTTCCCCAGATGTGCCAACATGGCTCTCTTAATCAATTGGAACTTTGAGCAATACTTTGCCTTGGACTCTGATTTAATTTTGGATGCTATTTGGAACCTGACACACTGCTTCTTGTCCTGCCTTGAAATGCTTTAGTATAGTATAGCCTCTATTGTCTTTGTACATCATACATACAATGGAATTGGATATTCGGGGAATAGGTTGACCCCCTTCTTCTCTGTGGCAGCCCCTCAAGTATTTGAACACTGCTATCATGTCATCCCCTAGTCCTTCTCTTTGTTACACTAGACATGCTCAATTCCTGCAACTACTCTTAATATGTTTTGGCCTCCAGTCCCCTTATCATCTTCTCTGCACTCTTTCAAAGCCAACTCTTCTGCAAATCCTCCCCATGGATCAGAAAAAAGCCCAAGGGATGAGCAACTGTTGATTCTAAACTGGGGGCAGTGCTGAAAATCCAATTTCTCCTGAATTTCTTTTTAGAGCAGCCGCTCTTACACCTTTTATTGGAAGTTACCTCTTATTGGAATTATTCTTTGGAATGACCTATTCCAAAGTTAAGATGAATTATGGAAATCTACCAAGCACAAAATGGCAGTTGGATGTAGCAGTTAAGGCATCGGGCTAGAAACCAGAAGACTCTGACTTATGGTCTTGCCATGGCCTGCCACACTTTCTATTATTCTGCTATGCATTTTCTATTGTGGGAAAACAGGAGGGGGGATTGTAGGGAGTTAGATGATAAGTAGCCATAACAACATTCTGTCTAGAAAGCCAAGGTCATCCTTTGTCTTTGCACCTCTTCACCTGATCAGAACTGGATGGATGGAACTGCCAGCATGGCAGTGGGAGATTGGACCATGGGATGGACTTGTGAGGGGTAGGCTTCAAAAATTTCAATAACGGGTTCTCTGTACCATGGGGGGGACGGGGACATTTTTGCCTTCCCCATGCTCCAGAGGCTTTCCTTGAGGCTCTGGGAGGGTGAAAACTTTCTCTCCTGGGCTCCGGAAGCCCTCTGGAGGCCGGAAATAGGCCCATTTCCGGCCTTCTGGAACTTCCGGGAGGCCTGTTTTCCTCCTCCCAGAGCCTCCGCGCTGGCCCTGCACTTACCCCACATCCAAAATGGGCTGCGTGGAGACTCCTAGGAGGGGTAGGATTTGGAGGTTCTCCATACCGGCCATAACATTTGCTATGGGTTCTCCTGAACTCGGGCGAACCTGTAGCAATCCATCCCTAGGAGGGGGATGCATATTTAGATATTTGTTATGGCCGTCGATCAAGCTTTGCAATGGATCACCAACTGCCTGTACTTTTTCCAAAGCTTCTCACCATAAAGCTTTTGATAACATCTCATGCTTAGCCGCGGGAGGATAGATTTCAAAACAGCAGCACAGTCTTTAAATTTTGAAACATTAAAATCTGCTTCCCCCCCCCCCTCCATGGACTCCTGAAACAACAGCGGCCCTGACTTTTCCATCGACTCATTCTGCCAAAAGTGATATCCTGGCTTAGCGGGAGTAAATCATATTTGACAGTTTTAAGACTCTGAAATGAACTTTGCCAAAAAACCGGGAAGTTAAAAGTAGCTAGAAGGTGATTGGAAAAAAAAAACACAAATAGCTCTATTTACCTATAAGCTACGTTATAGTCACAAGGAACATTTCTACTATGCATTTAAGAAAAGTATAGCCTCTTGTATGACTATTTTGTTTTGTTAAAGTCAACATGTTGACTTCAGCTGTGATTTCATTTTGTCAAGTTACAATGTACTCGACATATTTTAATAACAATTCAGTTGTGTGCCCTGCGAGAGACACAGGCATTAGATGTTTGGCTTCATAAATCTGATAAATAAATCAAATGAATCAAAGGAGAATAATTCCTAGGTAAGAAACGTTTTGGGATATTTTGAGACCAGCCTATTTGGAGACAATGAATTAAGGATCTATTAAGGTTAGGGACAAGGGTGGCTCAGTGGTTAAGACACTGAGCTTATCAGTCTGAAAGGTTGGCAGTTCAGTGGTTGGAATCCCTAGCGCTGCATAATGGAGAGAGGTCCCATGACTTGTCCCAGCTTCTGCCAACCTAGCAGTTCGAAAGCACGTAAAAAATGCAAGGAGAAAAATAGGAACCACCTTTGGTGGGAAGGGAACAGCATTCCATGCACCTTTGGAGTTTAGCATGCCGGCCACATGACCACGGAGATGTTTTTGACAGCGCTGGCTCTTCGGCTTTGAAATGGAGATGAGCGCTGCCCCCTAGAGGCGGGAACAAGTAGCACCTTTTTGATCGACAAGCTCAGTGTCTTAGCCACTGAGCCGCCACGTCCCTCAAAATCTCTTCTACAGTTGTACAATTCTATGAAGTCATCAGCAGTTGAGGTTGACTTGAGGTTGCCTCCACCAGCTGCCTTCCAAATTCCGTATTTTTTTGGGAAAACGTGTCAGCTTCTAATCCTCTCCAGAGTAAGCATGAACAAAATGAGTCTTCCAGAATTCAACTTTTCCCATTTTTTTTTCTTCTTCTTCATCCGTTTGAATTTGGACCACAGCAGCAGCATCAACCTGGGTGGCAAGGTCAATGGGAAAAGAGAAGCAGCCAAAGGGAATCTTGTTTTTGAGATGTTCTCTCTGAATTCGGGCAAAGGCCCTGCCAAGCCTCAGAGGGATGGCAAGAACGCAGCGGGAGAATCACCAAACCTGACCAAGGGATGCTTGCTAATCTTTGACCTACAGAAATCCTACACGCCTACATTTTGGGAAAACCATAGGAATGACACCCGCCAACTTCTCCAAGTAAACAAGGTATCAACCCAGCAGAGGCCATTTTCATAAAGAAGACAGGATAAAAGATGACCAGCATCCTTTATTGCTAGAAAGGAGAAGAGGTGTCCCTATGTTGCTTAGCAAATTACAGCTTGCTGGGGGCTGCCATTACTGGATGACACCGTTGTGGGTCGACAAATCAGTCTCATTATCGGTTTGGAAAATTTGAGAGCCCAGAATTATTTATTGGCAAATTAGAGATGGCAGAATTATTGGTGGGGAAGGAGAGGGTTGCAAGCAATGGGGTTGGGAAATTAGAGGTGGCTGGGTTTGTCTGTGCATAAATCGGAGCTCTGGAAAGCGGTTATTGGAGGCCAAATGAAAGACAGACACATTATTTACGGCTCTTTCAGAAAATATTGCAAAGAGGCTGCCCAGCTTGTTAGAGAAGAACGTATTGGTTGCTCTGGGATGATTCCTTCTTTACTCTTCGTTTTGAGACAACTATAAAGGTAAAGGTTCCCTTTGCACAGATGTGCTAGTCATTCCTGACTCTAGGGGGCAGTGCTCAACTCCATTTCAAAGCTGAGGAGGTCAGCATGTCCGAAGACGTCTCGGTGGTCATGTAGCCGGCATGACTAAATGCCAAAGATGCACGTAACACTTTTACCTTCCCACCAAAGGTGGTTCCTATTTTTCTACTTGCATTTTTTTACGTGCTTTCGAACTGCTAGGTTGGCAGAAGCTGGGACAAGGAACGGGAGCTCGCACCGTTACGCGTCGCTAGGGATTCAAACCGCCAAACTGATCGACAAGCTCAGCAACTTAGCCACTGAGGCACCATGTCCCTTTCTTCGTGATTAGTTGTTATTTAATAACTTCACTATTACGGTGACTTCATATTTAGTCTGCCTTTCAGTCCAATTTAGGAACCCAAATGTTTTGCAGCGTCTTCTCCATTCATTCATCGCCCACCCCTCAAGACCTCCACAGTCACTCAAGGACTTCATGTTCAGTAAACAATTAAGCAAAGAAAGACAGAGAAAGGAAACAAAGACCCCCACAGAAAGATGTTGATAATTGGCTGAAGCAATGACAAGAATTCACATGAAAGGAAAACTCAGGGGGTTAGTTTAAAAGGGCTGTACAAACTGCGTGAAGCCCTCAGAAATGGTTCGACTTGAATGACTCCTTAAAATAGGGGACCTAGGATAAAAAAAAAATTCAGGAGGTCACATTCATCTTCCATGCTGTGAAGACAAGCATCTCTCTCTCTTTTTCCCCCTGAAAGGGACCATCAAAAGTTGACATCTTCGACAATAGGGAGAATGGCTCCAATATATATATATTTATTATTATTATATACTTTATTCATTAAACATGAAACTCAGCCAACTGAGTATTCAAAAAGGCATTACAAATACCAGTGACAGAGTTGGTTCTGGGTATCATTCATATTAATCCAATTCACAATAACAGTAATCTCAAGAAGAGATTGGACACCCATCTGTCTGACATGGTATAGGGCAGTGATCGTGAACTTTTTCAGTATTGTGTGCCCAAACCTGAACATGCGTGCATGTAATGCATTTGCGCACATTACACACGCCAGAGCACTGGAAATCCGAAGACCAGCTGGCTGGCGCATGCCTGCCTATTTTCAAGCTGCTTCTTGGGCCATTTTCAGGCTATTTTCAGGGAAAAAACAGCCTGTAAAACTGTTTTTTAGCCATTTTCTGGGCCGTTTTCCAGCACTCCAGCGTCCATGAACACCAGCTGACATGCGCCCTAGAAAACAGAAGAGCAAAACAAATTAATTCCAAGCGAAGATGAAATAATAAGAAAGGTTATGGATTGTGCTGAAATGGACAAACTAACTAAACAAATCCAGGGAAAAGAAGAATCAGAATTCTACCAGATATGGGATAAATGGTATAGGTGGATGGAGGAAAAAGAAACAAGGATCAATGAAGGAACAGAACAAAACTCAAAAAATAATAGTTATGAGTAAAATAAGAGGGTTAAGAATGGTGAAATCCAAATGAAATACGATAGAAAGGTGTTCTGACCCTCCTTCTTCGCTCGTTGACAGACAGACAGACCTAAAAGGAAATAACTTTATCAGTCCTGGCTCACGCTGGCTGCGAGCCCAAAAATAAACATAAATAATGTCTCTGGCAAAAAAGGTTACGCAGCAGAATGCAAAAACAAAGAGCTATTATAGCAACCCCAGGTTTACAGAAAGAAAGCAAATCACTTCTCCAAGTGTCTCATTTGAATCAAGGTTACAGAAAGGAAATCACTTATCCAAGTGCCTCTCACAAACAAATCACGACCGATGAATGATGAACCACGAACAAAGGAGTGAACGTTGACTTCTGCAACCAGGGCGTGACACCGTCAGTCCTTTTATCTCCAGAAGACGACACTAACGAGCCCCAGCAGCATTGTTATTCCTGAATCCCGACTCAACTCACAGCACACTTCTGCTGAGTCACAACAGAAAGGGAAGGTGAGCGGTATCGATTGTTATTAGAAAGAACAGGAAGCTCCTGTTCGTATTGTATTGTGTAAATGTGGTCTAAGTTTTGTATGTGTGTATTTTACATGTTTGTTAATAAAAAAAATTAAAAAAAAATCAGAAGAGCAGCTGGTAATGGTGCACGTGCCCACAGAAAGGGCTCTGCGTGCCACCTCTGGCAAGTGTGCCATAGGTTTGCCATCATGGGGTATAGGATATTCCTGCTTGAACAGAGAGTTAGAAGTCCTCCAAGGTCCCTTTCAGCTCTGTTATTTTGGTTTATGCAAAGACTGACCCAGATTTAACCACTGGAGACCAGCATTATAGTACTGCAAATGAATGCCACTGAGATTTTGGTTTGGTCGTGCTTCCTACCCTCATCCTTTCTCCTCCACTTCCTAACACCGGCTTAATTTTTACAACGACATCAAGGAAGCTGCACCCCAGGTGGGTCCTGCTGAGGTAGAGAATTCTAATTACTCTTCCATGATAAATTACTTAGTAACGCAGGACTGTTGGTCTTCTCAAGTAGGAGCTGGGAATTTTCATCAGCAGTCAACTGAACAATTATATAGTACATTATCTACGATCCTTTCCCTTCAGCTCCTTGACAAAAGGCACACCTATTATTAGCCAGGCAGTAATCAATTGCTTAAAATAGGCATAAAAAAGAGTTTTCTTTAAAGGGGTGTGTGTGATAATACACATCACAGTTTAATAACTATTTCATCCCGTGAAGAGGATATATATCCCCTTCATGTTCAGCTCTTGCCTAGAGATTTTTGAATTATCAATATACCTGGGAAGGAAAATATGTGTATCTGGGATAAATATAGCATTCTTATTAAAGGTTAGAAATCCAAGAAAGGGAATCTATTATAAAAAAAGGCATATTTCTTCCACAATCAAGCCCATTTGGGGGTTAAGTCCATGAGATAAAATCACTTGTATATCCTAAATGAGATTAAAAACCAATCCTTCAATGGTTGTAAGTGTGAAAAATGGCCATAAGTCACTTTTTTTTCCAGTGCCGTTGTAACTTTGAAGATAGAAGATCGAATTCTTTATGGGTCAAGTGTATTTGGACACACGGGGAATTTGTCTTTGGTGCATAGGCTCTCAGTGTGCATAAGGAAAATAAAATAAATTCACCAAGAATAAAAAGATACAACACTTATTGATAGCCAAGGTTGTTAATAAGCTATCAAATCGTACTAGGAAACAATAAAAATAATATTAATTGAAAGATGCAAGCAACCTAAGTGGGGAGAGATAGATACTAGGAAGGAAGAGAAGAATAATAGTAATGCAGTCTTAGTAAATTATTTGACAGTGTTGTGGGAATTAGTTTAGCAGAGTGATGGCATTTGGGGAAAAAACTGTCCTTGTGTCTAGTTGTTCTGGTGTGCAGTGCCCCATAGCGTCGTTTTGAAGGTAGAAGTTGAAATAAAAGAGCCGGGGTGGCACAGTGGTTAGGGTGCAGTACTGCAGACCACTTCAGCTGACTGTTATCTGCAGTTCAGCGGTTCTAATCTCACCGGCTCAAGGT
>NW_013659556.1:10749-27715 GCF_001077635.1 Thamnophis sirtalis | reverse complement strand
GATGCTTTCTATAATTCCTGAGTGAAACCTTCTTCATCAGACTAACAGAGTTGGAAGGGACCTTGGAGGTCTTCTAGTCCAACCCTCTTCTCAAGCAGGGGATCCCATACCATTTCAGACAGAAGACTGTCCAATCTCTTCTTAAAAACCTTCAGTGGTGGAGCACCTACAACTTCTGGGGGCAGTGATTAATTGTTCTCACTGTCAGGAAATTTCTCCTTAGTTCTAGGTTGCTTCTCTCCTTGATTAGTTTCCATCCATTGTGTCAGGCCTGCAGCCATCTTTTCCTTTGGCTCTTTGGCCTGCCACACTTTCTATTATTCTGCTATGCATTTTCTATTGTGGGGAAAACGGGAGCGGGGATTGTAGGGAGTTAGATGCTATGTAGCCATAACAACATTCTGTCTAGAAAGCCAAGGTCACCCTTTGTCTTTGCACCTCTGCACCTGACCGGAACTGGATGGGTGGAAGCTGCCAGCATGGCAGTGGGAGATTGGACCATGGGATGGATTTGTGGGTGTAGGGGCAAGATCTTGAACTTTCAACTGGGTGGGGAAAACCTGGAAGCTTTCAGATTCAGGTTTCCCCAGATGTGCCAACATGGCTCTCTTAATCAATTGGAACTTTGAGCAATACTTTGCCTTGGACTCTGATTTAATTTTGGATGCTATTTGGAACCTGACACACTGCTTCTTGTCCTGCCTTGAAATGCTTTAGTATAGTATAGCCTCTATTGTCTTTGTACATCATACATACAATGGAATTGGATATTCGGGGAATAGGTTGACCCCCTTCTTCTCTGTGGCAGCCCCTCAAGTATTTGAACACTGCTATCATGTCATCCCCTAGTCCTTCTCTTTGTTACACTAGACATGCTCAATTCCTGCAACTACTCTTAATATGTTTTGGCCTCCAGTCCCCTTATCATCTTCTCTGCACTCTTTCAAAGCCAACTCTTCTGCAAATCCTCCCCATGGATCAGAAAAAAGCCCAAGGGATGAGCAACTGTTGATTCTAAACTGGGGGCAGTGCTGAAAATCCAATTTCTCCTGAATTTCTTTTTAGAGCAGCCGCTCTTACACCTTTTATTGGAAGTTACCTCTTATTGGAATTATTCTTTGGAATGACCTATTCCAAAGTTAAGATGAATTATGGAAATCTACCAAGCACAAAATGGCAGTTGGATGTAGCAGTTAAGGCATCGGGCTAGAAACCAGAAGACTCTGACTTATGGTCTTGCCATGGCCTGCCACACTTTCTATTATTCTGCTATGCATTTTCTATTGTGGGAAAACAGGAGGGGGGATTGTAGGGAGTTAGATGATAAGTAGCCATAACAACATTCTGTCTAGAAAGCCAAGGTCATCCTTTGTCTTTGCACCTCTTCACCTGATCAGAACTGGATGGATGGAACTGCCAGCATGGCAGTGGGAGATTGGACCATGGGATGGACTTGTGAGGGGTAGGCTTCAAAAATTTCAATAACGGGTTCTCTGTACCATGGGGGGGACGGGGACATTTTTGCCTTCCCCATGCTCCAGAGGCTTTCCTTGAGGCTCTGGGAGGGTGAAAACTTTCTCTCCTGGGCTCCGGAAGCCCTCTGGAGGCCGGAAATAGGCCCATTTCCGGCCTTCTGGAACTTCCGGGAGGCCTGTTTTCCTCCTCCCAGAGCCTCCGCGCTGGCCCTGCACTTACCCCACATCCAAAATGGGCTGCGTGGAGACTCCTAGGAGGGGTAGGATTTGGAGGTTCTCCATACCGGCCATAACATTTGCTATGGGTTCTCCTGAACTCGGGCGAACCTGTAGCAATCCATCCCTAGGAGGGGGATGCATATTTAGATATTTGTTATGGCCGTCGATCAAGCTTTGCAATGGATCACCAACTGCCTGTACTTTTTCCAAAGCTTCTCACCATAAAGCTTTTGATAACATCTCATGCTTAGCCGCGGGAGGATAGATTTCAAAACAGCAGCACAGTCTTTAAATTTTGAAACATTAAAATCTGCTTCCCCCCCCCCCTCCATGGACTCCTGAAACAACAGCGGCCCTGACTTTTCCATCGACTCATTCTGCCAAAAGTGATATCCTGGCTTAGCGGGAGTAAATCATATTTGACAGTTTTAAGACTCTGAAATGAACTTTGCCAAAAAACCGGGAAGTTAAAAGTAGCTAGAAGGTGATTGGAAAAAAAAAACACAAATAGCTCTATTTACCTATAAGCTACGTTATAGTCACAAGGAACATTTCTACTATGCATTTAAGAAAAGTATAGCCTCTTGTATGACTATTTTGTTTTGTTAAAGTCAACATGTTGACTTCAGCTGTGATTTCATTTTGTCAAGTTACAATGTACTCGACATATTTTAATAACAATTCAGTTGTGTGCCCTGCGAGAGACACAGGCATTAGATGTTTGGCTTCATAAATCTGATAAATAAATCAAATGAATCAAAGGAGAATAATTCCTAGGTAAGAAACGTTTTGGGATATTTTGAGACCAGCCTATTTGGAGACAATGAATTAAGGATCTATTAAGGTTAGGGACAAGGGTGGCTCAGTGGTTAAGACACTGAGCTTATCAGTCTGAAAGGTTGGCAGTTCAGTGGTTGGAATCCCTAGCGCTGCATAATGGAGAGAGGTCCCATGACTTGTCCCAGCTTCTGCCAACCTAGCAGTTCGAAAGCACGTAAAAAATGCAAGGAGAAAAATAGGAACCACCTTTGGTGGGAAGGGAACAGCATTCCATGCACCTTTGGAGTTTAGCATGCCGGCCACATGACCACGGAGATGTTTTTGACAGCGCTGGCTCTTCGGCTTTGAAATGGAGATGAGCGCTGCCCCCTAGAGGCGGGAACAAGTAGCACCTTTTTGATCGACAAGCTCAGTGTCTTAGCCACTGAGCCGCCACGTCCCTCAAAATCTCTTCTACAGTTGTACAATTCTATGAAGTCATCAGCAGTTGAGGTTGACTTGAGGTTGCCTCCACCAGCTGCCTTCCAAATTCCGTATTTTTTTGGGAAAACGTGTCAGCTTCTAATCCTCTCCAGAGTAAGCATGAACAAAATGAGTCTTCCAGAATTCAACTTTTCCCATTTTTTTTTCTTCTTCTTCATCCGTTTGAATTTGGACCACAGCAGCAGCATCAACCTGGGTGGCAAGGTCAATGGGAAAAGAGAAGCAGCCAAAGGGAATCTTGTTTTTGAGATGTTCTCTCTGAATTCGGGCAAAGGCCCTGCCAAGCCTCAGAGGGATGGCAAGAACGCAGCGGGAGAATCACCAAACCTGACCAAGGGATGCTTGCTAATCTTTGACCTACAGAAATCCTACACGCCTACATTTTGGGAAAACCATAGGAATGACACCCGCCAACTTCTCCAAGTAAACAAGGTATCAACCCAGCAGAGGCCATTTTCATAAAGAAGACAGGATAAAAGATGACCAGCATCCTTTATTGCTAGAAAGGAGAAGAGGTGTCCCTATGTTGCTTAGCAAATTACAGCTTGCTGGGGGCTGCCATTACTGGATGACACCGTTGTGGGTCGACAAATCAGTCTCATTATCGGTTTGGAAAATTTGAGAGCCCAGAATTATTTATTGGCAAATTAGAGATGGCAGAATTATTGGTGGGGAAGGAGAGGGTTGCAAGCAATGGGGTTGGGAAATTAGAGGTGGCTGGGTTTGTCTGTGCATAAATCGGAGCTCTGGAAAGCGGTTATTGGAGGCCAAATGAAAGACAGACACATTATTTACGGCTCTTTCAGAAAATATTGCAAAGAGGCTGCCCAGCTTGTTAGAGAAGAACGTATTGGTTGCTCTGGGATGATTCCTTCTTTACTCTTCGTTTTGAGACAACTATAAAGGTAAAGGTTCCCTTTGCACAGATGTGCTAGTCATTCCTGACTCTAGGGGGCAGTGCTCAACTCCATTTCAAAGCTGAGGAGGTCAGCATGTCCGAAGACGTCTCGGTGGTCATGTAGCCGGCATGACTAAATGCCAAAGATGCACGTAACACTTTTACCTTCCCACCAAAGGTGGTTCCTATTTTTCTACTTGCATTTTTTTACGTGCTTTCGAACTGCTAGGTTGGCAGAAGCTGGGACAAGGAACGGGAGCTCGCACCGTTACGCGTCGCTAGGGATTCAAACCGCCAAACTGATCGACAAGCTCAGCAACTTAGCCACTGAGGCACCATGTCCCTTTCTTCGTGATTAGTTGTTATTTAATANCCCTCTCTTTCTCTCTCTCCCCCTCTTTCTCTTTCTCTCTCTCCCTTTCTCTCTCTCTCTTTCTCTCTCTAGCTCTCTTCCCCTTCCCCCTCTCTTTCTCTCTCTCCCCCCTCTTTCGCTCTCCCCTTTCTCTCTTTCTGTCTCTCTTTCTCACTCTCACTCTCCCCCTTCCCCCTCTCTCTCCCCCTTCTCTTTCTCCCTTTTTTCTCCCCTCTCCCTCCCTCTCTTTCTCTCTCACTTTCTCTCTCTAGCTCTCTTCCCGCTTCCCCCTCTCTCTTTCTCTCTCCCCTTTCTCTCTTTCTCTGTCTCTCTTTCTCACTCTCACTCTCCCCCTTCCCCTCTCTCTTTCTCTCCCCACTCTCCCTTCTCTCTTTCTCCCTCCTTTCTTTCTCTCTCTCCCTTCTCTCTCCATCTCTTTGTATCTCCCCTCTCCCTTTCTTTCTCCCCTTTCTCTCTTTCTGTCTCTCTTTCTCACTCTCACTCTCCCCCTTCCCCTCTTTCTTTCCCCCTCCCCTTCTCCCTTTCTCCCCCTTTCTTTCTCTCTCTCTTTCTCTCTAGCTCTCTTCCCCTTCCTCCCTTTCTTTCTCTCTCTCCCCTCTCCCCTCTCCCTCCCTCTGTCTCTCACTCTTTCTAGCTCTCTTCCCCTTCCCCCTCTCTTTCTCTCTCCCCTCTCTTTCTATCTCTTTCTCATTCTCCCCTTCCCCTCTTTTTCTCTCCCCCTCTCCCTTCTCTCTTTCTCCCCCCTTTCTTTCTCTCTCTCCCCTCTCCCTCCCTCTCTTTCTCTCTCCCCTCTCTCTTTCTCTCTCCCCTTTCTCTCTTTCTCTGTCTCTCTTTCTCACTCTTACTCTCCCCTTCCCCTCTCTTTCTCTCTCCCCTCCCCTTCTCTTTCTCCCCCCTTTCTTTCTCTCTCTCCCCTCTTCCTCCCTCTCTTTCTCTCTCTCTCCCCTCTCTCTTTCTCTCTCCCCTTCCTCTCTTCCTCTCTTTCTCTCTCTCTCTTTCTCTGCCTCTCCTGCTCACCCCCTTTTAACTAATGACCCTTAGAGAAGCAAGAACAAACTGAGCCTTTTCCATTATCCTAGAAAACTATCTCAGGTTTTTTTTTTAATTCTTCTTATTTATTTCATTTTAACGGTTAGAATGGCCTGCCTTACAATCTTCTGGAAATTATATCCATCATGGTCTCCCTGTAGCGTCTTTGGGTAAGTAATGTGGCTTGCAAGTCTGTGACAAGGGGGCCAAAGAGCCCTTGGCAAGAGAAATACCGACAAAGACGCACTTGCAGGAATGTTTCCTTGCTGGAGGAGGAGGAGGAGGATGAGAATCAATAGTTGAATAAGGATTGCTGGAGGAGGAGAGAGAGAGAGTAGGAGGANGATGAATAGGTGGAGGAGGAGAAGCAATAGGAGAAGGAGGATTGCTGGAGGAGGAGGAGAGAGAGGAGGAGGAGGAATAGGTGACAGAGGAGAGGAAGCAATAGGAGAAGAAGGATTGCTGGAGGAAGAGGAGGAGGAGAATCAATAGTTGAAGAAGGATTGCTGGAGGAGGAGAGAGAGAGTAGGAGGAGGAATCGGTGGAGGAGGAGAAGCAATAGAAGAAGAAGGATTGCTGGAGGAAGAGGAGGATGAATAGTTGAAGGAGGAGAAGCAATAGGAGAAGGAGGATTGCTGGAGGAGGAGGAGGAGGAGGAGAGAGGAGGAGGAGGAATAGGTGACAGAGGAGAGGAAGCAATAGGAGAAGAAGGATTGCTGGAGGAAGAGGAGGAAGGAGGAGGAGGAGGAGGAAAAGAGGAGGAGGAGGAAAAGGGGAGAAGAGGAAAAGGAGAGAAAGGAGGAGGAAGAGGAGGAGGAAAAGGAGAGGAAGAAAGAGGAGGAGGAGGAAAAGGAGGGGAAGAGGAAAAGGAAATAAAGGAAGAGGAAAAGAGGAGGAGGAAAGGGAAAAGGAGAAGAGAGGAAGGAGGAGGAAAAGGAGAGAAGAGGAAAAGGAGAGGAAGGAGGAAGAGGTGGAGGAAAAGGAGAGGAAGAGTAAAAGGAGGGGAAGAGAAGGAAAAGAGGAGGAGGAGGTGACAGCATCTTTAAGGTCCCTTAGAATCTTTTTCTCCATTCTTCCATGGATACACCTCCATGCCCATCCAACTTTGAAGTCAACCGGTCCTCAATTTTTTGGGGGGGAGGAGATCTTCACAGGGAAGTCCGCTCTTTGGCTCTTTGACTCATGGACCACGGAGAGGCTTCCTACCTTCCTAACACCCCTTTCTCCCGTGAGGAGGGAGGGGCCGAAAGTTCAAAGAAGCGGAGATAGCATTCTCAAGAACCTCTGCTTCCCTCTGGGTCCTCCCTGAGACCCTCCACAGACATTCAATGTTTTTCCAGAGATTCACCCGAAAAAGCCAAGCCGCGGGGGGGGGCAGAGGGGAAGCCCTGCTCTTGGTGTGTCCAATCATCAGCAGGGTCCCTGCTTTTCTCAACTTCCCACTTTGCAAGTGGAGCAAACTCAATTCCCGGCGAGACGCTGCGCCGCTGGAAGGACTTTCAAGCTATTTTTCAAGGCGAAGAGCCTGCCCTGTTATGGTGTGCTAAGCAATCATAATGAGGTTGAAATTCATGGCGCAGAAGGTACACAGAGGATGCTTTCTTGCCCTAAAAGTCACAAAACGAAGCAGGCCCCACGGACGCCCTTAATATACGACCGTATTCAGGAACAGCGATGTAAAATCAAATCACCCTTTTCGTCAAAAAATTTTTTTAACCTCTGCAACGGCTAGAGATAAAAGTTGTACTTTTGCCAAATGAATTTGACTCACAGAGGATGCCCCTTTTCCCACATCTGCAGCCTTATTTCTAAAGACAGCACATCATTTCGAAGGAAAGCTACCCCCGTTACCCCTGAAAATAAGACCTCCCCGGATAATTAGCCCAATCGGGCGTTTGAGCGCATGCGCTTAAATAAGCCCTCCCCGAAAATATTGCAACACAGCAGCAGCCATGAGGTGACTACGCTCGCTGCCTCCTGGACCTCAAAAATAATAAGACCTCCCCGAAAATAGGTATGCAGTGGCTCGGTGGCTAAGACGCTGAGCTTGTCGATCAGAAAGGTCGGCAGTTCGGCGGTTCAAATCCCTAGCGCCGCATAACGGAGTGAGCTCCCGTTACATGTCCCAGCTTCTGCCAACGTAGCAGTTCGAAAGCATGTAAAAATGCAAGTAGAAAAATAGGAACCACCTTTGGTGGGAAGGGAGCAGCGTTCCGTGCGCCCTCGGCGTTTAGTCATGCCGGCCACATGACTACAGTGACGTCTTCGGACAGCGCTGGCTCTTCGGCTTTGAAACGGAGATTAGCACTGCCCCCTAGAGTCAGGAACGACTATGTGCGAGGGGAACCTTTACCTTCACCCCAAAATAAGGCCAAGCACTCGTTTGTGCAGTCAAAAGAAAACAAGACCATGTCTTATTTTCAGGGAAACATGGTAATGCTGTGCTAAGTTTCCCTTAATATACGCTGATCATATTGGAGACGATGAAGCGAAGTGCCTTTAAACCGAAGTTTATCGCGTGTGTCCCACCCCCCACCCCTTGTTCATTTGCTGCAGTTTTATGGTGGTGAAATATGCTCATTTTCGTGGTGGGAAATCACCCTAAACAGACAGCGGAAATATCAGTCGCTGTCACCGGGTGAAACTCTATTGCCAAATGATATGCTTCAGAAGTAAAACCGTTTAGACGTGTTGGTTTATGTATTGAAACGGCTCCAAATGGGATTGAAAATGGCCCTCTGATGGATATTTGCAGCAGTTATGCCACATTAGACTCGATTTATCCATCGTCTCTCGTTGTGGCTATTGATTGATTTTTAAATTAGATGAAGGCAATCGGTAAATACCACCCAATCAACTCCGAAAAACATACAGGAGATTAGACAATTTAGGCTAATCAATGAAAATATTCAGTGATTTGCTACCATCCAAGCCCCCGCCATAAATTACAACCATAACGGGCAACTTACAAAAACTATAAAAACAAGAAGAATGGGACAAGGCCAAAAATAAAAAAAACCCCAATAAGAAATGAATTATAGAGATGAAGAGCAAGTGTGCTTGTCGTTGGCTAATGAGACAAAATTACACTTTATACGTATCCTTGCATTTCTGGCTTGTTGACAGTATTGTAAAGGTTGAGGGGAGAAACTGCCCTGACTCCCTCAGCCTTTGCAGGGAAGGAAAAATTGAAGAGGGGGAAAAGTGTAAGTACAGAATAGAGAATAACAGAGTCGGAAGGGACCTTAGAGGTCTTCTAGTCCAACCCTCTGCTGAAGCAGGAGACCCTAGTGCCATCTTAGACAAATAGCTGTCCAGACTCTTCTTAAAAGCCTCCAATGATGGAGCACCCACGTGGGAAGGAGTTCCACTGGTTAACTGTTCTTACTGTCAGGATTCTGTAATTCTAGGCCAGTGTTTCTCAACCTTGGCAACTTGAAGATGTCTGGACTTCAACTCCCAGAATTCCCCAGCCAGCGAATGCAGGCTGGATGGATGGATGGATGGATGGGTGGGTGGGTAGGTAGGTAGGTAGGTAGGTAGGTAGGTAGGTAGGTAGGTAGGTAGGTAGGTAGGTAGGTAGATAGATAGATAGATAGATAGATAGATAGATAGNTCCCACCAAAGGTGGTTCCTATTTTTCTACTTGCATTTTTTTACGTGCTTTCGAACTGCTAGGTTGGCAGAAGCTGGGACAAGGAACGGGAGCTCGCACCGTTACGCGTCGCTAGGGATTCAAACCGCCAAACTGATCGACAAGCTCAGCAACTTAGCCACTGAGGCACCATGTCCCTTTCTTCGTGATTAGTTGTTATTTAATAACTTCACTATTACGGTGACTTCATATTTAGTCTGCCTTTCAGTCCAATTTAGGAACCCAAATGTTTTGCAGCGTCTTCTCCATTCATTCATCGCCCACCCCTCAAGACCTCCACAGTCACTCAAGGACTTCATGTTCAGTAAACAATTAAGCAAAGAAAGACAGAGAAAGGAAACAAAGACCCCCACAGAAAGATGTTGATAATTGGCTGAAGCAATGACAAGAATTCACATGAAAGGAAAACTCAGGGGGTTAGTTTAAAAGGGCTGTACAAACTGCGTGAAGCCCTCAGAAATGGTTCGACTTGAATGACTCCTTAAAATAGGGGACCTAGGATAAAAAAAAAATTCAGGAGGTCACATTCATCTTCCATGCTGTGAAGACAAGCATCTCTCTCTCTTTTTCCCCCTGAAAGGGACCATCAAAAGTTGACATCTTCGACAATAGGGAGAATGGCTCCAATATATATATATTTATTATTATTATATACTTTATTCATTAAACATGAAACTCAGCCAACTGAGTATTCAAAAAGGCATTACAAATACCAGTGACAGAGTTGGTTCTGGGTATCATTCATATTAATCCAATTCACAATAACAGTAATCTCAAGAAGAGATTGGACACCCATCTGTCTGACATGGTATAGGGCAGTGATCGTGAACTTTTTCAGTATTGTGTGCCCAAACCTGAACATGCGTGCATGTAATGCATTTGCGCACATTACACACGCCAGAGCACTGGAAATCCGAAGACCAGCTGGCTGGCGCATGCCTGCCTATTTTCAAGCTGCTTCTTGGGCCATTTTCAGGCTATTTTCAGGGAAAAAACAGCCTGTAAAACTGTTTTTTAGCCATTTTCTGGGCCGTTTTCCAGCACTCCAGCGTCCATGAACACCAGCTGACATGCGCCCTAGAAAACAGAAGAGCAAAACAAATTAATTCCAAGCGAAGATGAAATAATAAGAAAGGTTATGGATTGTGCTGAAATNGAAAGAAAGAAAGAAAGAAAGAAAGAAAGAAAGAAAGAAAGAAAGAAAGAAAGAAAGAAAGAGAAAGAAAGAGAAAGAAAGGTACCGCGGGAAAAGAGAGTTTCCAATTATATCTGCAGGACCAGAAACATTAGTATGACTTTTCGTGGGTGGGATGGTGATGTTTCCACAATCTATACCTATCGATTTAGGCTGATAATAAACAATTTGATTAGCCTCCATCCATAAGGCTGTCATTTCAATCACTGTCACCCGGCCGACAGAGTGGAAGGCGAGGCGTCGACGCATGTGGGTCCCGTCCTCCAAATAAGAAACTCAGGCCTGATTAGAGCCTGGGATTCAGTGAATTGGACAAGACAGCTCAGCTGCCAAGTTATTAACTCCCTCAGAAAATACTCTGCCTTCTCCCTCTGGGCCGCCTTGAATATTCTGATCTGGATCGATAAGCAATCTCCGGTGTGTACAAAATGCCAGGCCGAATCATTTGTCTCCCAGAAGCTCCCTTCCAAAGGGGACGGAGGGAGCGCCTGGCGTCCAGGGCTTGTTCCTGCATCCTTCTTTCTCCCCTCTGCTCTCTCACTCTTTCACACACACACACACTCTCTCTCCCTCCCTCCCCCCCCTCTCTCTCTTTCTTTCTCTAGCTCTCGTCCCCTTCCCCCTCTCTCTTTCTCTCTCTCTCTCCCCTTTCTCTCTCCCCTTTCTCTCTTTCTGTCTCTCTTTCTCACTCTCACTCTCCCCCTTCCCCCTCTCTCTCCCCCTTCTCTTTCTCCCCCCATTTTTCACCCTCTCCCCTCTCCTTCCCTCTCTTTCTCTCTCACTCTTTCTCTCTCTAGCTCTCTTCCCCTTTCCCCCTCTCTTTCTCTCTCCTCTCTCTCTTTCTCTGTCTCTCTTTCTCACTCTCACTCTCCCCCTTCCCCTCTCTCTTACTTTCCCCCTCCCCTTCTCCCTCTTTCTCCCCCCTTTCTTTCTCTCTCTCTCTTTCTCTCTCTAGCTCTCTTCCCCTTCCCCCTCTTTCTCTCTCTCCCCTCTCCCTCCCTCTNAGAACAAAACTCAAAAAATAATAGTTATGAGTAAAATAAGAGGGTTAAGAATGGTGAAATCCAAATGAAATACGATAGAAAGGTGTTCTGACCCTCCTTCTTCGCTCGTTGACAGACAGACAGACCTAAAAGGAAATAACTTTATCAGTCCTGGCTCACGCTGGCTGCGAGCCCAAAAATAAACATAAATAATGTCTCTGGCAAAAAAGGTTACGCAGCAGAATGCAAAAACAAAGAGCTATTATAGCAACCCCAGGTTTACAGAAAGAAAGCAAATCACTTCTCCAAGTGTCTCATTTGAATCAAGGTTACAGAAAGGAAATCACTTATCCAAGTGCCTCTCACAAACAAATCACGACCGATGAATGATGAACCACGAACAAAGGAGTGAACGTTGACTTCTGCAACCAGGGCGTGACACCGTCAGTCCTTTTATCTCCAGAAGACGACACTAACGAGCCCCAGCAGCATTGTTATTCCTGAATCCCGACTCAACTCACAGCACACTTCTGCTGAGTCACAACAGAAAGGGAAGGTGAGCGGTATCGATTGTTATTAGAAAGAACAGGAAGCTCCTGTTCGTATTGTATTGTGTAAATGTGGTCTAAGTTTTGTATGTGTGTATTTTACATGTTTGTTAATAAAAAAAATTAAAAAAAAATCAGAAGAGCAGCTGGTAATGGTGCACGTGCCCACAGAAAGGGCTCTGCGTGCCACCTCTGGCAAGTGTGCCATAGGTTTGCCATCATGGGGTATAGGATATTCCTGCTTGAACAGAGAGTTAGAAGTCCTCCAAGGTCCCTTTCAGCTCTGTTATTTTGGTTTATGCAAAGACTGACCCAGATTTAACCACTGGAGACCAGCATTATAGTACTGCAAATGAATGCCACTGAGATTTTGGTTTGGTCGTGCTTCCTACCCTCATCCTTTCTCCTCCACTTCCTAACACCGGCTTAATTTTTACAACGACATCAAGGAAGCTGCACCCCAGGTGGGTCCTGCTGAGGTAGAGAATTCTAATTACTCTTCCATGATAAATTACTTAGTAACGCAGGACTGTTGGTCTTCTCAAGTAGGAGCTGGGAATTTTCATCAGCAGTCAACTGAACAATTATATAGTACATTATCTACGATCCTTTCCCTTCAGCTCCTTGACAAAAGGCACACCTATTATTAGCCAGGCAGTAATCAATTGCTTAAAATAGGCATAAAAAAGAGTTTTCTTTAAAGGGGTGTGTGTGATAATACACATCACAGTTTAATAACTATTTCATCCCGTGAAGAGGATATATATCCCCTTCATGTTCAGCTCTTGCCTAGAGATTTTTGAATTATCAATATACCTGGGAAGGAAAATATGTGTATCTGGGATAAATATAGCATTCTTATTAAAGGTTAGAAATCCAAGAAAGGGAATCTATTATAAAAAAAGGCATATTTCTTCCACAATCAAGCCCATTTGGGGGTTAAGTCCATGAGATAAAATCACTTGTATATCCTAAATGAGATTAAAAACCAATCCTTCAATGGTTGTAAGTGTGAAAAATGGCCATAAGTCACTTTTTTTTCCAGTGCCGTTGTAACTTTGAAGATAGAAGATCGAATTCTTTATGGGTCAAGTGTATTTGGACACACGGGGAATTTGTCTTTGGTGCATAGGCTCTCAGTGTGCATAAGGAAAATAAAATAAATTCACCAAGAATAAAAAGATACAACACTTATTGATAGCCAAGGTTGTTAATAAGCTATCAAATCGTACTAGGAAACAATAAAAATAATATTAATTGAAAGATGCAAGCAACCTAAGTGGGGAGAGATAGATACTAGGAAGGAAGAGAAGAATAATAGTAATGCAGTCTTAGTAAATTATTTGACAGTGTTGTGGGAATTAGTTTAGCAGAGTGATGGCATTTGGGGAAAAAACTGTCCTTGTGTCTAGTTGTTCTGGTGTGCAGTGCCCCATAGCGTCGTTTTGAAGGTAGAAGTTGAAATAAAAGAGCCGGGGTGGCACAGTGGTTAGGGTGCAGTACTGCAGACCACTTCAGCTGACTGTTATCTGCAGTTCAGCGGTTCTAATCTCACCGGCTCAAGGTNCCTGAGCAGTAGATTAGAAATTGTACTTTTACAGGCTGTTTTTAACCACATGCTATTGCTCCTCCTGTCTTTGTCCTATCTCAATAAAAGGGGCTCTCAGACCACCAATCTGGGTCGCTCCATCCCGAGAAAGGTTGTGTCCTGTCTTTTCTCCACATTGGCCTCATGGACGAACTGTCTGAATTGGCGTACGGTTTCCTGCCTAAGCAGGGGGTTGGACTAGAAGATCACCAAGGTCCCTTCTATCTATGTTATTCTATCATTCTAATTCTTCTGCTTCTGCCTTCTACACAGGGACTATCCCTGGCATATCTATATCATGTCTTTTCTAAAGGATTTTTTTTGGGGGGGGGGGGGAGACACAATGACATAACTAAAGGGAAGATGGAGTTAAGAGTGGAGAAAACCAACATTTCTTTCTTTGTCTCTCTCATGTCAGTCACACTCCAATTGAACGACAAGAAAAACAATGCTATAAAAATAATTTTACAAAATAATCTCAGGGACAATTGGAGAAAAAAAAGGGGGGGAAGGGGGAAGGTAGACTTCTCTGAGGCCTTTTCTGGACGCTGCCAAAAACCCAAAATAGGATCCCAGGTTTCAACCCAACAATTAAGAGAGCAGGCAAGTCCCCCCCTTACAATTTGCAAGATATAATTTTGAAAACTCCACTCTTTGCAGGAATGGTTTAGTTCCGAATAGCTGTAAGCAAACGCTCCTAAACTCCCTTCCTCTATTTTGGGGATGGCGCATGGTTAAAAGTGGCCAGCCAAAGAGGTGCGGGAGGAGATCCTGCAAGATTAAAATATTTCACATGCCTCCTCCCTCCAAAACGTAGGACCTGTACAATGGAAGGAGCAGGAGCCACCAAACCCAACACCATTTACTAAGAAAACTATCTGGCTCAGAAAAAGGGGGAGGGGAGGAAGGGGAAGGAGGGAGAGGGAGGAGGAGGAGGGGAGGGAAGGAACGAAGGAAGGAAAGAAAGGAGAAGGATGAGGGGAGGGAGAGGAGGGAGGAAGGAGAGGGAGGAGAAGGAGGGAAGGGAGGAGAGGGAGGGAGGAGAGGGAGGAGGAGAGGGAGGAGAAAGAGGGAGGGAAGGAACAAAGGAAGCAGAGGAGGAGAATGAGGGGAGGGAGGAAGGAGAGGGAGGAGAGGGAGGAGAAGGAGGGAAGGGAGGAGAAGAGGAGAGGGAGGGAGAAGAGCGAGGAGGAGAGGGAGGAGAAAGAGGGGAGGGAGGAAGGAGAGGGAGAAGAAGGAGTGGAGAGAGGGAAGGAAGGACAGGGAGGACAAGGAGGGGAGGGAGAAGGAGGGGAGGGAGGGAAGGAAGGAAGGAACAAAAGAAGGAAAGAAAGAAGGAGAATGAAGGGAGGGAGAAGAGGGAGAAGAAGGAGTGGAGAGAGGGAAGAAAGGAGAGGGAGGGAGGAAGGGAGGAGAGGGAAGAGAGGGAGAGGAAGGACAAGGAGGGGAGGGAGAAGGAGTGGAGGGAGGAAAGTGAGGAAGGAAGAGAAGGAGGGGAGGAAGGGTGGAAGGAACAAAAGAAGGAAAGAAAGAAGGAGAAGGAGGGGAGGGAGGGAGAAGAGGGAGAACAAGGAGTGGAGAGAGGGAAGGAAGGGGAGGGAGGGAGGGAGGACAGGGAAGAGAGGGAGAGAGAGAACAAGGAGGAGAGGGAGAAGGAGGGGAGGGAGAGGAGGAAGAGTGGAAGGAAAGAAAGAAAGAAAGAAAGAAAGAAAGAAAGAAAGNACCTGCTGTAAGTCAAGAACTAACTGTAGCAAGAAAATTCGAAGGCTAGGCCAACATTTAGTGGCCCTTTCTGAAACCATATTTTGCATGATTGCAAACCCAGAAGAGGACTGCTAGGAGTGGTTAAGGCACGAGAAGAGAAAGGAAGACAAAGGTGTTTGCGGTGGAGGAAGGACAGAAACGGCAGAATGAATTTTAAAATAAGTGACTGTATAATGGCAAACAAACAACAGCAATAACAAACAGCATCGCAGATTGATCCAAATTCACAAGACATAATTGCACACATATTTCTGCCATTGAAAACATATATCCCAGTAAAACCTCAGCCTAAAAACGTGCTAGCCGTCCACCCTTTTTAAAACATTACTTTGCCTTCGGCCACATATTATACGCGCAATGGCTAAAAACCGCAAAATGCAGCTCTGTTGCCGAAGACATTCCTGTCCTTTATCTTGGAAAAAGGTATGACGTGCAAAATGCAAAATCTCCCCACCAGGTTTACCCCTTAAATAGATGACATCAGTGCAGTGCGTATTTATACTAATGTTTCTATTGGGGTTGTTTGCCTACCAGAATCATGTAATTGTGAGATGGGGAGGATATAAATTAGGAAGGAAGAGAGAGAGGGAAGGAGTAAGGAAAGGGAAGGGGAAGAGAGGGAGGGAGGGAGGGAGGAAGGAAGGAAGGAAGGAAGGAGAAAGAGGCAGTGAGGAAAGGAAGGGAGGGAGGAGGGAGAGGGAGGGAGGAAATGAAGGAAGGGAGAGAGGGAGAGGGAGAGGGAGGGAGGGATGAAAAGAAGGAAGGGAGCAAGGGAGGGAGAGGGAGGGAAGGAGGAAGGAGAAAGAAGGAGGGAGGAAAGGAAGGGAGAAGGAAGAGAGGGAGAGGGAGGGAGAGTGGGGAGATGGAGGAAGGGAGTAGGGGAGAAGGGGGAGAGGGAGGGAAGAAGGAAGGAATGAGAAAGAGGGAGGGAAGGAAGGAAGGAGAAAGAGGGAGGGATGAAATGAAGGAAGGGAGAGAGGGAGAGGGAGAGGGAGGGATGAAAAGAAGGAAGGGAGCAAGGGAGGGAGAGGGAGGGAAGAAGGAAGGAATGAGAAAGAGGGAGGGAAGGAAGGAGAAAGAGGGAGGGAGGAAAGGAAGGGAGGGAGGAGGAAGAGGGAGGGAGGAAATGAAGGAAGGGAGAGAGGGAGAGGGAGCGGGAGGGAGGGATGAAAAGAAAGAAGGGAGAGAGGGAGGGAGAGGGAGGGAAGAAGGAAGGAAGGAGAAAGAGGAAGGGAGGAAAGGAAGGGAGGGAGGAGAAAGAGGGAGGGAGGAAAGGAAGGAAGGGAGAAGGAAGAGGGGGAGGGAGAGTGGGGGATGGAGGAAGGGAGGAAGGGAGAAGGGAGAGAGGGAGAGGGACTGAAGAAGACAAAAGGGAGAGGGAGAAATCCCCAGCTAACATAACCATTGCTAAAAAATTCTGGGATATGGAATCCGACCCATTTAGAAGTTTTCCTGTTGAGAAACACGAGTCTCGGGGGAGAAGAAGATCCTTCCCATGTTGCAGTTAAACAAATCTTGGCATTCAACCCTAAATAAAAACAAGAAAGCTAAATTTTTCTCCCTTTAAGAAAAATCATTTAAAAAGAAGCTTATATATATTTTTTTAAATTAATGAATAAGGGCTAATTTTGCTTAGATGAGATGAGGGCAGCATCTCAGCAAGAAGCGAAGTTCCTTGGTGGGCTTTACAACAATTAAAAATGAAAATGAAAAAAAAAAAAACCTAGAGAAAGAGCTCGGAAACCCCGACCTCTCCCCTTCCCTGTGTGATGAATTCACTTAAGGACATTTTGATGAAAATAAAAGGGGGGGGAGACACGGGACAGAAAAAGCTGTGCTTTCCTGGCCTCCTGACTCCTATGCCAACATCTCTTCCAACCTCTCTCCCTCTCGTACAAAGCAACTACATTTCTGACTCAAGAGCTATAAATAAATCGGCAGAATACATAATTTAGGAATCAGGGTAAAAACAAAAG
>NW_013659555.1:165224-175314 GCF_001077635.1 Thamnophis sirtalis | reverse complement strand
TGATATAAAGACATGGACTTTGTTGTCTTCTAAATAGTTCTCTGAACTGCAGATAACAGTCAGCTGAAGTGGCCTGCAGTACTACACCCTAATCACTGTGCCACCTCGGCTCTCGTGCTTGCAAAGAGGTCTTCAGCCTCACATTAGGAAAATACAACTTGTTTGTGGAGTCCATGCTACTCTGAGCTTGGTTGTTCACTTGCAGATGTTTCATTACCCAATTACTGTATTTTTCAGAGTATAAGACGCACCAAGGTTTTCAAGAGGCAAATTTTTTAAAAAAGTTTTTGCACTCTGCAAACCTCTCAAAAATGGCCCATTTTTCACAAAAACTGGTCCCCCCCCCAAAAAAAGGCATTAATAGCCTTTAGGGGGCTTGCAGAGCATTCCTGGGGGTGGACCCAAAAATGAGCAAAAAACAGCCCATTTTTCATGAAAACGGGCTTGTTTTTTGTCAAAAAATTGCACGCATAGCCTTTAGGAGGCTTAGAGAGTACTCCGAAGGGGGGGGCAAAATTGAGCAAAAAAACAGCCTGTTTTTCACTCATTTCTGCCTTCCCCAGCCCCCAGGAGCTCTCTGAAAGTCTTCTACAGGCTCTGCGTGGCCATTTTGGTGAAAGGGGCGGGGTTTTGGGAGGCAAAAAATGCTATATTCAGTGTATAAGACACACCCAATTTTTCAGCCTCTTTTTTGAGGGGAAAAGGTGCGTCTTATATTCTGAAAAATATGGTAGGTAACATTACCAATGATGTTACCTAATTAGGTAATGAAACATGTACATGAAAACAACCAAACTCAGAGAGCAACAAGGACTCCATAGCTCAGCCCTGAGCTACAAATATTCTCTTCTGTTATTTTCTTTAATTGTCCTTTTCTTTTTGAATGCTAACTTGTAAAGCAAACTTCTGCAATCCAAGACTCTCTAGAACAGTGGTAGTCAACCTGGTCCCTACCGCCCACTAGTGGGCGTTCTAGCTTCATGGTGGGCGGTAGGGGTTTTGTCCGATATTGAAGCACTATCCTTTTTTAAAATTTAATTGACTTTTTAAAAAAATGTCATAGGATTATTTAAAAACATTTTTATTAGGTTTTCATAAAATCACCATTACTGTGGAACCGGTGGATGGTTAGAAAATTTTTACTACTAACAGAGATACAAAAGTGGGCGGTAGGTATAAAAAGGTTGACTACCCCTGCTCTAGAGGAAATAAAACTCCCAGCCTCCCAAATTAGCTTTTTGCTCATTTTTTTACTTTGCGTGCCTTTTACTTTGCATGCTCTCGCTCTCTCTTCCCAATAGAACGTGAAATGAGACTTTGCCCACCAGATTGGCCCTTGCCTCGCCCAGACGCAATCCATCACATTGTGGAAGATTTCCTGACTGACTGGACTGCACCAAATGCACATGTCCTCCCACTGAGACGTTTCCTGGAGAATTGCCTTGAAACTGACTTGCGCAGATTCTACGCAGGTATTCTGGGAACTAGTTAGGGATGAATCCATAGGGAATGGAAGCAGGCAGATAGGTCAGGTAACCATTAAATTCCTTTCAGCCGAGATCCATATTTACACATAATCCCTCATCAAAGTCTCTTGTTTGTGGAGTCCTTGGAAGGTAATAGTACCAGAAGGTAATAGTACCATTATTTAGCAGATCTAGAGCTGAAAATCAGTACTGGCTTTACTTTGTTTAAACCATCATTCAGACACAATTATTTGGGAACCAAGACATTTGATGTATATCACCTGAAATGAGCACAAGATTTAAAAAGGACAATTTGGACTTACAACTAAAATATTTGTACTGAGAACTGCATATTAAAACTGGATTTAAGAGCTTTGTAGTACTAGACTTCCATGGATTTCCTGGCAAGAGCTTTATTCTCTGGATTAGCATGCTAAAGGCAAAATGGATTTTTTTCAGACGTGTCATAAATACTAGTAAAGATATTTGCATGTCTCTTCTCAGTCAAGGACTCTAGAAAGTCATAGTACCTATTATGGGGAGATTGTGAACTCACAAATCCATCTCCAGAGTTTCAACACTAAATGTGCAAAGACCTTCACGTCTCTTTGCCCAGGGAAGCACATAGATGTTTTTGCTTTGTTTTAACTCTTGGGGAGACAAGAGCACAAACATGTTCAGCTAAATTTTGCCCGTACATTGTCTATTAATTTATCCTAATTGAATAAGCTACATATGTTTGGTTTGATGTAGATCTATTACAATATATGAATACAGCTACTATAGTTTACAGTGAGCATAATCTACCTGCAAGTCAGAGAACTATTTAGAAGACAACAAAGTCCATGTCTTTATATCAGAACAAAAAGTACAATTTATGGGGTGCTTCATGTAGCCCAACAGTATCATTTTTGGGTGTCCCCAGAACCCTCTTAAAAATGAAATTAGCTAGAAAACTGGGTCTTTTTGCATTTAGAGACAATTTGGCAGTTTTAATTGGTTGCTTAAAGCCTTGGAGATGTTTTAAGGTACTGATTGTACCCTTTAAACTTCCTCCCCAAATGGGCCCTTTTGAAGTATGGGCTCAAAATACCATGTAAAATTTGATTCTACTTTCAAAGTATTTAACAAAATTTACCCAGACCCCCTTTGTATGATGAGATTTCAGTGAACATTGAACATATACTTCACAATCTTAAGGATTAGAAACGTGTTACTGATTTTTTAAAGCCGAACTTCTGAATCTTTTGAAAAAATCTGCTAAATAGGCTATAGCAGAAGACTTTTCTCAATCCATTGTTTAATTCTTTTTTCCAGTATGGTGTATAATTATATCTCAGAGTGGGTTAGCCTCTAACAATATTTCCTTATAAAAGAGGCTTAAATGAACTCAAGTTGTTGCTTATTCACATAATGTAGGAATATTTGCTAGAGTTAGGAAATCAATTACAAACTAAGAACCATAGTCTACTTGGAGGGTGAAAATGCTATTAGTGCTTACTGCTATTCTGTTTCAATGCTTGGATATAACAATCTATAAAGCAGGATCACTTTTTCCCTCTGTTTGTACAGAGTCCTGTTTTCTGTTTGCCTTCACACATTTGAGGCTGCCTCCCTTCTGCCAACAAGAGTACATGAAAAAGCAAGGGCTTGTTGGAAGTGAAAAGCTTCAGCATCACAGAGTAGCAGCAGAGCTGATTGAACATGCAAGCATAAAGTCTCAAGATGAACAAGAGAGTGGCACTATGGAATCCCACAACCAACTGCTGAAAAGTACAAAGATATCCAGTCATCAGCTTCAGCATCTTACAAGCACCAAGGATGAACTTTAGCTTCTACCAATTATTTCAAAATTCACAAGCGTTACAACCACAATACCATGGCAAAAGATCTGCAGAAGAGCTCCAGCATCCAGTATTCCTAACCAGTCCTAGATGAGGACCACATCTCATCCATACCATGTTCTTGCACAAATTTGCAGATCTTTATGAACATGAATGTTTACTTTCCTGGATGGGACTGAACAGATGAGACTTTAATGTGGGAAATCTTATGCATTTGAGAAGAGTGATGTCTCTAGGCCATTAAGAATGAATAGCTGAGCCTGGTTACTTTTATACCAGGTTTTCAAGGTGCACTGTTATTATAGTCATTAGTGTATTTGGTAGAACTGGCATTGTTGAATGACAACCTGCTTATTTCAAGAGAGAATGTTCTTGCATGTTAACAAGAGTATCACTTCTGTTTGCACTATGCCCCACTTAGTTTAGTAAAGTTTCCTATTTTATATATTTTTCATATTGTTTAAGGTAAAAATAGGTTAAGAGGTCTGCACTTTTTTGCACCTTTACCTCCAATGTATTGATTACTATGACTTCAATTGAGTTGTGTGTAGCAAACTGGAAATAACTCAAACTCATTTCTTATTTATATCTTCTATCTGTTTGATAGATAGAATGAGTGACATTCATACATTTTCTTCGCTGTCTCAGCAGAGCACATAAGAAATCTTTTTTTCCCCATTATCCCATTATCAAGCTGACACTTTGCTTTGATTCCTGGCACACACTGACTCAATATGATGCCCTCCTTATTCATTAACTACATTTCCCAAAATTCACAGCCAGACACTGTCATGTTTAAAAAATTAGGGAAGAAAAAATCCAGCAAGTCAGAGCTAGCTGGTTGAGGAAGGCTACACTAACTTTACCAAATTAAACAAGAAGGACCAAAGTTTTGGGATAGTTCTGCAATCTGTTGGTTAGATATGAGTGATATGTTTCAATGTGTTTGGAGGTATAAAATTAGAGGATAGATAATACCAGGTTGGATATGCCAGTGGTATTCCTGAACACAAATTATTAGTATTTATACAAGTCCAAAAAGATAATTGGTATCACTTACACTCAGTGGTGGATTGCAGGCGGAACGCCCTAGTACGGGCGTACCGGAGCACCGGGTACCATTCTGGAGCAGTACTCCAGAGTGCCCGCCCACGCTCCTTACCTGTCCTTTAAAGCCTTCTGCCTTTCGCACACATGCATGGTGCCTACAGCATCTGCACGATGCTCCATCGAGCAGCTGGAGCATTGCGGAGGCATTGCTGGAAGGTAAGACGTATGCGTGTGCACCGCACACATTCATGTGGAGGACGCTGGGCCCTGTTGCAACCGTACTGGTTGCGGCGGGATCCGGAACCCACCACTGCTTACACTGTATGTTTTTGGTTTGGTCACATTAACTTATGTGAAGATCATACAACTGTGTAATATAGGAAAATTTAAATTTCTTATTTACCAACAAGCAATTTAAAGCTTTATA
The DNA here is from genome assembly GCF_001077635.1 of Thamnophis sirtalis. Next base: position 170,527 of record NW_013659555.1, on the reverse strand, counting down.
TCTTTATTAATTTTTGCAAAGATGCCAGGGAATCTATTAATTTTGTGTTGCTTTTATCGTTTCATAGTCATTTCTCTGTATATCTTTAAAGAACAACCGTTGACTTACCTGAGCGGTCCTTCTATGTGCGCTGCGAAGACAATCCAAGCATGGGTTAACTTTGTCCATTAGCTTACGTAATTGTTGACCACGCCTCCTTTGACTGGGATAGTTCAGTTTTGTACGAAGGCTCAGCCGATCCAAGAGAAGCAAATGAATCAGCAGACAAGAAAATAAGTAGGTAACACAATGAGTGTGTGTGAGACGAAGACAGTGCCAGTGCCCGGACCAGCCGAAGCCAAGGGCGGGTTTGGATTCCCCTCGCAGCGCACATAGAAGGACCGTTCAGGTAAGTCAACGGTCGTTTTCCTGTGCACTGCTTGGGGAATCCAAGCATGGAACATGCCAAAGCAATGAGTTTCAGGGGTGGGATGCAGGCTGGTCAGGGGCTGTGGATGATGCTACAATCCTCTGTAAGACGCGTCGTCAAAGGAAGCCTCCGCCGAGGCATACATGTCCACTTTGTAATGACGGATGAAGGGCAACGGTGATGACCAGGTCGTTGCCCTACATATGCCCTCCACCGAGGCCTGCGTTGCCCATGCTGCCATGGTGGCCACACTCCTGGTGGAATGAGGAGTGATGCGCCTGGGTGCCGATCGAGATTGGGATTCGTATGCGAGGGCAATACATGCTTTCAACCAGCATCCAATTGTGTTTGAGGACACCTTCTGTCCCATGGATGCCGGCTGGAAAGACATGAAGAGTGTCTCTGATCTGAATGACACCGTGGGCCTCACTTAGCAACGGAGCACCCTGCGAAAATTGAGATGGTGCCACTTCCATTCCTGAGGGTGTGACGGATTGGGGCAAAAGTCTGGAAGGATGAGTTCTTGCACCCTGTGGAACAAGGAGTTAACTTTTGGCAGGAATGCCTGGTCCAATCACAATATGACTCTGTCTTGCTGGAATATACAGAGATCCTCCCATACTGAAAGTGCCGCCAGTTCCGAGACTCTTCTAGCGGATGTAATTGTCACTAAAAAGATGGTTTTGGGGGTCAACAATCTAAGACTGATGGTACAAATGGGCTCGAAAGGCTCAGCTGTGAGAGCTCTAATTACTGGGGTAAATCCCATGTAGGGTAACGGTGGACTACTGTTGGTTTAAGGTTAGATGCGCCCTTTAAGAAGGACCGTACCCTCCGATGGCGAGTGAGGGAATGACCCTGAGCACCTCCCACCACCATCGATAATGCCGCAATCTTGTCTATGTAAGGTGCTGGGCGTTAGCCCTTTGTCCAAACCCGATTGTAAAAAGTTTAGAACCCGTGGGATGGAAGACTTAAAAGGGTCTCCGGATACTGTCCGGCATCGCCTGCAAAAGGCCTGCCAGGTGGCTTCATAAATTCGTGTCGTGGATGAACAACGAGCAGCTTGGATCGTGGCGATGACCTTGTTAGAGAAGTGCTGACGCATCAGGATCGCCTGCTCACCTGCCACACAGCTAATTGTAACAGCTGAGGGTTCGGGTGGATGAGAACTCCTTGCAAGAGCATTATCCGGGCGTCTGGTATTCTCCACGGTTGGGAAATTGAAAGATGGACCAGGCATACCAAGGGTGTCTGGGCCACATTGGTGCGACCAGGAGAAGTTGCGCCTGCTCCAGCAGAATATTCTGGATGACCAGCAGTACGAGTGGGAGAGGTGGGAAGGCGTATAAAAAACCTTCTGGCCAGGGGCTGCAAAGGGCATCGATGCCTTCCGCTTCCGGAACATAATATCTGGTGAAGAACCTCGACAGGTGTGCAATGTGCGGTTGAGCAAAGAGGTCCACCTGGGGCCGGCCGAAGCGGTGAGCCAGTTCCTGGAATAGAGTCAGATGGAATTGCCACTCTGTCTGGTCTACTGTGGTTCTGCTCAGCCAATCCGCCTGTACATTGGCTGTGCCCGGAAATGTGCTCTGCCCGAAGTGATAACAGGTGAGTCTCCGCCCAATGGTGAAAGCATTCTGCTTCCAGCATCAAGGCCCGGAACCTGGTGCCTCCCTGGCGGTTGACATGCACCTTGGAAGCTACATTGTCCATGAGAACCAACACGTGGTTGGTCGACACCAGGTCTCGAAAGTCGCAGAGAGCTAGGCTGATCGCTCGAAGCTCTAGCCAGTTGATGCTGTTCCGCAATTCCTGGGCGCTCCAGCGACCCTGCGTCACCCGGCCCAAGGCATGGGCTCCCCATCCGAATAGACTCGTGTCTATTGTTACTACAACGTGGTCCAGCTCCTTGAAAAGATCCTTGAGGATCTTTGAAGAAGTCCACCAGCGGAGCGAACGCAGCACATTGGAAGGCAAACGGACCTTGGTCTGTGAGTGGCTGATGTGAGCCCACTAAAATGGGAGCAAAAACCACTGGAGAGGACGTGCGTGAAACCTTGAGCACGGAACAACGTCTATGCACGAGATCATCTTCCCCAGCAGTTGGGAGAGGACCGCGAGTGGGAAGAGAACTCTGCGTTTGCACCTGACTCACCAGGGTCTTCGGCGCCTTTCCTGGGAAAGCGACGCCATGCACCGTTCGGAGTCGATGACGGTTCTGAGATGGAGGAGGGACGTGGTTGGGTGCAAGTGGCTCTTTGGAAAATTCAAAATGAAGCCGTGGAGTTGCAATGCTTTGATTGTGGTCTGCAAATCCTGTCTTGCCTTATCTGGGGAACACGATAGGATCAAGATATCATCTAGATAATAGTTGACCCTTATCGGAATTGACTGGAGGGATGGCAGGGTGCGGTATTGGAAATGGTGCCCCGCAAACTGGAATCACAAGAACCTTCAATGTGACAGATGTATCAACATGTGGAGGTATGCCTCCTTTATGTCCACAGAGCCGGATACAGGCCAGAATGCTCTTGAGCGACTGCATTTTGAACCTCTGGTAACTCAGGTAGAGATTGAGCCGTTTCAAGTCTAGGATGGCCTGCCATTCTCTCGAGCTTTTGGGAACCAAGAAGAGGATAGAGTAGAACCCTAGCCTTTCCTGTCCCTGAGATAATCTTTCTATAGCGTTTATGGAAATCAGATGGTCGATTTCAGATTCCATCAGGCGTCTCTTTACCTGGCACCTTGGTATGTGACACCTGATCAGGGGAATAGCGAGAAATTCCAGAGTGAGGCCCAGCCTCATGGTCCAAGGTGGTTCCTGCCAATGGAGAGGTGAACTAAATGAGACGCCTGCCACCTCATGTGAGTCACCGGTACCTGCAAAAGGACCAGTTACTGTTCCCACGAAATGGCCGCCGGGCCTGCTGTTGTTGGCCCTGTTGGCAGCCCCTGTCCCTAGTACCAGGGCGGTCCTGACTTCTGTTCTGTGTCTGGGTGAACGGCCTGGAGTAGGGAGGAATGTATGGGGCAGTGTTGTACCCGGAGTCCCTGGCCCGAAAAGACTCCATTCTGTGATATGGCGAAATAAGCTGGAGAAGGCTGGTGTATCTTGCACCGGACCATCATCATCCAACAATTCTAGGGCAGCTATGTCCTCCTCCTCACCCAAGATAGAGCCTTCACTGTAGGCTGAAGGTGGAGGTGAAGGAGGACCAACCTGAGAAATAGAAGGATCTCTGGCAATGCTGAGAGAAACAGTGCACTGGGCCCTGTGCTGCAACTCCGCATCCACCCTTTGGGAAATGGTTGCAGAAATCATGCTATGAAGTTCTGGGGGCAAATCAAATTCTGGCCCATCTCGGGCCCAGAGTCCTGCAGCCGTGGGTGTGAACGTGGCTGCGGGATCTGAATGCGGGGATGTTTGACTCGTGGTCAGGCCAGGTCTGGGGTAGATCGGGGCCCCAAATCCCCTTCGTCTGCACCCCTCCCCAGTGGTGTGGGAAGACGGGGGACCAGCCCTGGATTCCTGCTGGAGGAATAGAGGGAAGAGGGGAGTGGTGCTTGGCCACTAATGTAGGAGGGGACCTAATGGTAGGCCCAGGAGCCGAGGTTGATGACTTGGCCTTCTCCTTGCGCTTGGCAGCTCCATCCAAGGCTGCAGATGATTTATGTTTAGAGGCCCTAGTGGTGGCCCTACCCACCCTGGTGCTGGGCCCAGCGGTCTCAGAGTGCAGCGGGAAAGAGCTGGGAGATCCATCGCTGCCTCCAGAGACTGAATGATTGGCCATAATAAATCACGGGGGAGCAGGAGAGATTTGAAAGGCTCAAGCTCAATTCTGAAACCAGGGCAAACCTCTGAAAATTGGCAAGCTGACTTGTTATGGTGCTAAGTAATGGCGGCGAACCAACCTCTTCAGCACTATGACTCACTCCATCCTCAATCACAGTTGAGCGCAGAAGGCAAGCTCCACCACTTCCTACTTGATTTGGCGGAAAGGCACTAACAGCTCAATTAGCCAGCGCCAGCACTTGCGTCGACGCAAAATTCAAAAGTGTGTCGAAAATGACCGTTGTCTTACCTGAACGGTCCTTCTATGGGTGCTGCGAAGGGAATCCAATCATGGGTTAACTTAGCCCTCTAGCCTTGAGACTGAGTTATGCAAATTTCAAAGCCACGCCTCCTCTGACTGGATTTCCGTTTCCCTCCAGTTCTCGTACGAAGTCCGCCAAAGAAGCAATTATGTCAATTGTCAATCAAGCTGCAGGCCATCCGGTACTACATAGTCGAGTCCAGTCAGAGATAAGATAGTCACAGAGTCACGATCAAGATGGAGCCCTGACCAGCCGAAACTGCGGGCGGGTTTGGATTCCCTTCGCAGCACCCATAGAAGGACCGTTCAGGTAAGACAACGGTCATTCTCCTGTGTGCTGCTCCGGGAATCCAATCATGGGTTAACTTAGCCCTCTAGCCTTGAGACTGAGTTATGCAAATTTCAAAGTCACGCCTCCTCTGACTGGATTTCCGTTTCCCTCCAGTTCTCGTACGAAGTCCACCGAAGAATTATTATGTCAATCGTCAACCAAGCCGCAGGCCATCCGGTACTACATAGTCGAGTCCAGTCAGAGATAAGATAGTCACAGAGTCACGATCAAGATGGAGCCCTGACCAGCCGAAACTGCGGGCGGGCTTGGATTACCCTCGCAGCACCCATAGAAGGACCGTTCAGGTAAGACAACGGTCATTCTCCTGTGTGCTGCTCCGGGAATCCAATCATGGGATATGCCAAAGCAATTAAGTCCCAGGGCGGGAGCTAGGATGGTCAGGCTCCTCCGCAGACAGAAGGACCCTTTGCAACACTCACCGCCCAAAGGACGCCTCAGCTGAGGC